>CM025151.1:22373015-22387032 GCA_013467495.1 Gossypium gossypioides
TGATAGAGAGAAACAATAATGTTTAAAGAAAGAAATATTATTTTGGAAATAACCCAAAACTTAGTCATTCCAATATTATACCAAGTTCGTTTTGGAACTGGATTGATTTTTGTCGGGGATAAACTCGTGTATGCAACGAAAAAGAATAATAACGAAGAAATTGAAAAAATCGAAAGCACAAATATTTTACATGGAAAAACTCCTCCGAAGAGGATAAAAAACCACGGGCAAAATGAGATTTCACTAATATAAAAGAAGTACAAAGATGGAGAGAATCAAATAAAGGAAAAACTCAAAACCCCAAAAGAAAAACTCTTCAAACTCAAAAATAGGTTTTTCTCAATCTGTATATTCTCTGTTGTATAAACCTAGGGTAACTAAGGCCTATTTATAGGTTGAAATTCGTAGCTTTTATGAATAGAATATCTTTAGGTTAATCAGAGTTTAATTCAGAGAAGAAAATTGAGAAACTTGAGGAACATGTTGCCACGTCGAGATATGGCTTTTGCGTCGTTGGGATGAAGAATGACCGCATCGTCGGGATAAATATTTTCTTCTTGTCATGACGTTGGTTGCTCATTGTGACGTCGAGCTTTATCTTGTCAGGACAACACTTACTATTTTGTCTGAAATGCGAGGCATACTCTACAAATCTCCACATTGGGCCTAATTGGATCTTCATCGAATACTTACCAAGTCCAAGCAATGCTTTAACTTTGAAACTGAAAGACTTTTTGTCAACATGTCGGCCAAATTTTGTTCTGTGCCAATTTTGTGAATATGAACTTCTCCTTGAATGATCATCTCTCTAACAAAGTGATACTATATGTCTATGAGCTTTGTCCTTTCATGGTGCATCTGATCTTTAGTGAGATGTATGGCACTTTAACTATCACAATATACGAAATTTGCTCTTTTTTCATTAAACAGTTCGCTAAACAGGCCTTTTAACCAAATTGTTTTCTTCACAGCCTTAGTGATTGCCATGTATTCTGCTTCAGTAGTCGATAAGGCCACTATGTCTTTAAGTGTTGCTTTCCAACTAATGGCACAACCTCTGAAAGCAAATAGATAACTTGTAAGAGACCTCCTTCGATATAAGTCTCCTGAATAATCTGAATCAACATATGTGACTAAGCCCTCTTACTTCTTCCAAACTCTAAGCACATGTTTGAAGTACCTCGTAAGTGTCTGAAAATCCACTTAATTGCATGTTAGTGTAACTTACCAGGTTTTTTCATGTATCTACTAACAATACTAACATCATGTGAAATATCAAGACGAGTGCATACCATTGTATACATCAAACTTTCGACTGCGCTTGAGTAAAGTACTTTTGCCATGTACCTTTTTTTCATCTTCAGTTTGGGAGGAACCTGAGATTGAAAGTTTAAAATGTGCAGCTAAAGAAGTACTTACCGGTTTTGAGTTTTACATCTCAAATCACTCAATGATCTTCTTGATGTACCTATGTTGTGACAAAAATAATTTCTCGAAACGTTTATCCCTTGAAATTTCCATCCCTAAAATTTTCTTTGCTCTACCTAGATCTTTCATCTCAAATTTAGAGTTAAGCATGGTTTTAAGTTGTTCAATTTCTAATGGACCTTTAGCTGCTATCAACATATCATCAGCATAAAGCAACAAATATATGAACGAATTGTCATCTAAATGTTGTAAATAAACATAATTTTCATACTTACTTTGTGCAAAACCAATACTTAACATGAAGGAGTCAAACTTTTTATACCACTATCGAGGAGACTACTTCAAACCATATAAAGATTTTCGTAGAAAGCAAACATGATCTTCTTTACCTTCAGTTCTGAAGCCTTCCGGTTGCTGCATGTAGATGTCTTCCTCAATGTCACTATGAAGGAAATCAATCTTTACATCTAACTGCTCTAACTCAAGATTGTTTGAAACAACAAGGGCCAAAAGCAATCGAATAGACGAATGTTTTACGACTGGAGAAAAAACATCATGAAAATCAACTCCCTCCATTTAATTGTATCCCTTTGCGACCAATCTTATCTTTTACCTAGTGTCGTTCGAACCTGAACCTTTCTATTTCTTAAACACCCATTTGTAACCAATTATCTTTTTTTTTCGATGGGTGGATTTACTAGCTGTCAAGTCTTGTTCTTTTGAAGTGATTCTATCTCTTCTTCTATAGCAACAAGCCATTTGATAGAATCTGAGGTCTGAACTGCCTCAGAATAAGATAAAGGATCAGTTGAATCAATGCTCTCAACAACACTCAGAATGTATGTCACTAGGTTTCCTTTACAATATTTTTGTGGTGGTTAGATTTCTCGTCTTTTCCTGTCACAAGCCAAATTATAATTCGTTAATTGAGATGGTGAGGGTACCTGTGAGTTGGATGAAGTGCCAAATTGATTTGAAACAGTATTCTGATCTCGAATATCAAAGTTTTTTGATGATGTCATGACATCCTGTGTTTCCTCGTCGAGACGTTGTCCATGTTCATTGTGATGTTGCGGCATCGTGCTTCCTCTCGTCACCTACCATTTCTTCCTTTAATTTTACCTTGCTTGAGATACTTTGGTTTGTTGTGTCTTTAAATTAATGTGACCCATTTTCTAAATGAAACATAGTATATTCATCAAACGCATCCTGCTAACAATGGTTTTGTTTTTTTTTTTGGGCACCACAACTTGAAACCTTTCGTACCGGTAGAGAACCCCAGAAATATGTACTTCACAACCCTTGGTTCGAGCTTTCTTTGGCTAACTTTTGCATAAGCAGGACAACAAAAAATTCTAAGGTTAGAATAATTGGGATGATTACTTGACCATATCTCTTCTGGAACTTTACCATTCAAAGCTCAGTGGGGAGATTAGTTTACCTAATAACTTGCCAAGTGTCACACCCGGTTCTCTTGAGAATTCAAACTCAAAGAAGAGTGGGGGAGTCGGTTATATAGAAATAGAAATTTGCGGGCTCTAATGAGAGATCTAAAAACTTAAGTGGTTGGTTGGGAATGGTTAGATTTCAATCTTGGTTTAGTTAGATTGGAACCAACTGGTTCCATAATAGGAGACAAAATGGTTAGGATTGAATGATGATAATGGTCTATGGAGGTCGTGCTAGTGGAGTATATATATAGGTATGGATGGAAACAAAATTCTTTTCAATTTTGTTCACAAAATTTTCCTCTCAAAAACATCTTCTTCTTCTGAAGAAGAAGAGGATGCAACTAAAGGAAGCTCTACATGTTGCAACCGTTGTAAGAAATGAATTCTGGTAGTAGAGAAGTGAGGAACTAATAAGATTCCTTATCTTTCTGTACTTGTGGATTAAAGAAAGAAGTAGAGTAATAACTCTCAAAGCTTTTGTATAATTATAGATTCTGGGTTTTAAGTTTTGAATGGCTTTAAATTAATCGATAAGTGGTTGTTATGCTTAGTTTCAAGGATAAAAGAGGCTCTAATGTTTGGACAAGCTAAGCTTCAAGAATAAGGAAGCAATGTGAGATTCGGTGCACTAGCTCTGAGTGAATATTGAAAATGTATTGTTTAAATGATTTTTGTTTAAGTGTTCTGAGTTGGTCTGAAACTGTTGTTATGTATGGTTGTGGTAAGTAAGCATGCTGAGCATGAATTTGTGTTGAGTTTTATGATGATAAATGCTTTCTACTGATTGTGAATGTTAGTCGTGTATATGATGGTGCAGGCAATTGAGTACCCATAAATGTGTTGGTATGCATGAATTGGCTGTGGTATTACACATCAATTAGGCGTACTCCATGTTATTATGTTTCTGTGCTCATATGCTTGTGCTTGTGTGCTTATAAATTGTGGAGTACAGAGGGAAAGTATTGGTGGGATAGATGAAGTTAGGATTTGGAAATGAGAATTTCTGTTAGATACTGCCATACTGTGTTTCTGGGTGCAAGCTGTGATTTACAAAGCTCCAGGCTTTGCGGAGGGGATAATGCCAGGACAGTAAACACGGGGACGTCTACCAGGATATTAAATATGGGATTTTAGGTGTAAGACAATAGCTCGACTATGGCAACCAATGGAGTCTGCTGACATAGTAAAAATAAAGAATAATGTGTCAGACCATGACTTGGTTATGGCAACATAGGTAATCCGCTGGGACAGTAAACATGAAAATCCAATTGTGTAAGACCATAGGTCAGTTGTGGCATAAAAAAGAGTCCACCATGAAATTAAACATGGGTTCAGTCTAGGTAAGACTATAGCTCGACTATGGCATACAGGAAAAAAAATGGCAATATAAGGAAAGAGAGAGACTGCAGCATGATCTACTTGAAGAGTAACATGAAAGGACAAATATGACTTGCCTGAGAACACGGGTAAAAAGGGGTACTTAGAGCCTAGTAAGTCCACTGAGGTCTACATAGAGATAATGGTCACCCAGACAGTTAGGTGGTGGAGGACGCCAAACATTCACCAATTGATGGGTGAGCTAACTAGGGTTATGTAATGCAGAACAAACCATATGAAAGTTTGCTAAGGACTAATTGGGTGGAATCTCACCGAGAGGCAATAGAGTATGGATCAATAGGGATTTATTTGTTGTCATTAATTGTTTTAATGGCTGAGAACAGAACGAATAGTTAGCTAATATTAGATGGTATAGTGTAAGGCTACCATGGCAGTACGGCATCCCTTCAGATGACTTATTCACATAGCCAAAATCGTGCATGTAGAACGGGATAAGGTAAACAAGGAAAAATTGGAATAACGCCGAATTAGGCCTTCAACATAAAAGACTAATTCCATAAAAAACATGCTTATGACTCAGATATATGGTAAGTCAGCCAACGGTAAGCTGCGAGAAGAGAGGAGGGCATCGACCTTGCCGGTGAAATCTACGAATCACTAAGGATGAATAGAAAGTTGAAATCTCTACTTAAAAAATTGTTCCTTAAATTTCTAAATTTTTTATAAGGCCATTATGCAGAAACTCACTAAGTTCAAATGAACTTAAAAAATGTCTGCTTATTTGCAGGATAAAGTTTACACTCAAGAATCGAGTGGAGGGCCAAACCAGACAACGCAAGGTTGAGAAAGAGGTGTGGATGTCGTTAATGTGTATAGAGGGGCTCCCTTAGAGGCCACGCCTTGGGGATCGAGACAAGTGTAACAATTTTAGTTTAAATTTTGGTGGTGTAAATACTGCTAAAATTTCTGAAGTGTTATATTTCTTGTTAAAGTTTTTGTGTGTAATTTAAGAGTTTAAGTAAGCTAATTATAATAGACTTATTGTCATAGTTATATTATTTGGGTCCTTGTATCACCCAATACTCGGGATCTGGCGAACGGCTCAGGTCTAAGGTGCTACACCAAGTTTACGACTTCAACCCAGAACTTCTTCCCTAAACCTACTTTAGAAAGAATACATCAATCCTTTTCAAGCAAAGTTTTGTTCATCTTTTCAACAACTCCATTCTGCTACGGAGTACCTTCAATGGTGCAAAGTCTTTATATTCCTTCCCGTTTACAGTAATCACCAAACTCTGATGAACATAATTCAAGACCATTATCCATATTGAATTACTTCATGGACTTTCCTATTTGTTTTTGTAACAACGTTTTCCACTACTTTAAGATTTAAAAAACTTCGTTTTTCTATTTCAAAAAATAAACCCAAACCTTTCTGGAGTGGTCATCAATAAAAGTTAGAAAATATTTATTACCTCCTTTCAAGACGTTAGGAGGCAAACCCCATAAATTAGAACGGATATAGTCAAGGGTCCCCTTTGTTCTGTGTACTGCTGAATCAAAACTTACTCATGTCTGCTTCCTATAAATGCAGTGCTCATAGAAACCTAACTTTCCAACTCCAATGTCCTTCAGAAAAGCCTCTTTTACACAATGTTTTCATACATTTCTCACTCATATGACCAAGTCATATGTGCAAAACTTTGGTTGATACAGAATCTATGGAGAAAGAATCACGTTGCAATGTTTAACACCCCAAACCTGGCCGAGTAGGTTTGACCAAAATCTACTGTGCGACATTAGCCACTAAAGTGACTCTCTGTAAACTCCCAACCTAACCTCTAACACACCACTTAATTTCAATAATAACGTGTTAAGTTAAAACATTGTAGGGGAATTATTTCATGCACAAAATATAAACATGCGAGCTTGCAAACAAACAAGCAGACTTCACAAACAAAGTAATCTTGCATGCAAGGGTTTTCATTCTTTAGTAGGGTTAGCATAAGTACAAGTGTTCACATGCATATATAGGTTCGTAAAACTTACCTGGGTTCGCAAAGAAGAATGGATATCTCTATTAGGGGTACGCATGTAATTTCTGAGGTCCCCGAAAATAGTACTTAATAAATATGGCTCACATATTCTGATGAAAGGAAATACATGTAACACTTATGCATGAATAAACATCAACTTTATTCATAATAAAAGATAATATTCTAAGACATGGTTCACAAAGATAAAATAACTTAAACTATAAAAGAAATTATTTCAATAAAAGAGTCAAGTTATGATAAATCTAAACCCACATAAAATAATAAACCTCATCACCTAATTCTCAGGTTCGCCAGTATCTATTCAGGGATGAGCCTCGCCAAGTCATTCGCTTCGCTACTACTATTCGCGACCTACTTTCTCTGAAGTAAGAGTGAGTGGGTGAGTTCATTGCGAACTTAGTGAATAATCAGGAATCAACAGAGTATGGTTAAAACACAGAGTTTTTATATAGAAAGAAGACTTAGTTTGAAAATCATGTCGCGTGCTAGGTTCGTGGTGAAAGTTGCGAGACCTAGTTCACAGATCCTGTTTTTTAGAAAACATAAGTTTGTAAAACAGTTTCGTATGTATTTGCTGAAAATTGAACTTTAAAACTTAGCTTGTGCTTTTTTGAAAACGAAACTTATATAGCATGAAACATGCTCACATATTTGTCTTCTCAGAATGGCTGAGAAACATAAAATATGTTCTCGCACTTAATACACTTATTAGAATCTTATCTCGTTGGATATACAGATCTTCTTATAACACCTCATAATGACTGAAAGAGTCATTATAACATGTCTCATAAGTGCAACGTGAAGAAATACACTCTCCTTTACACCAACATGTCCCAGTGAATGGAGTAGAGCTTGACATTCCCTTATCTCTCCATATGTCTCAGGGCCTGAACGCCCAAGTCACAGAGCTTATAGGTGAGTACCCATAATCCTTTGGCATACAAATATATCCAAAATAAGGCTTGCAAAAGATGTAACAACCTATAACCAGTCCGATCTCCCGACCCGAACTATAAGGCATTACGACATTAAACCTTAAACATTTATCATAAAATCATTCAAAAAAAGATAAATAAATTATAACCATTCAATTTTATACTATTCAATCAACTTGGGACCTAAATTGAGCTTATAAAACATTTAAAACATACCGGAAACAATTCTAAATTCAAATGAAACTTTTAAAAAATTTTATGTAAAAAGTGAAAATAGGGGTTGCATAGCTGTGTGGCCAGGCTGTGGGACAGGGCTCTGCCCGTGTGGCCAAACCAGGTAATAATTTTTGCTCGTATAACTCAGAGTCACACGACCATCTTACCATGCCATGTGGACAATCCTGCATAAAAAATTAAAGAGGCCACATGGTCGTGTCCTACAACTGTGTAGGGCACAAGACCGTGTGGCAGACTATGTCCAAGGATATGTGTGCCCAAAAACACCTTCTAACAAACGTCATTCCAAACACCAAAACTTAGACACCAAGCTATGCAATAACCAACTTTCAAACCTATTCACAATGTGCCAAAACAAGCCAAAATATGTCAATTCATAATCAACCTATGTGCCTAACCAATATGTCCTCATTGGTACCACAATTCAAACATATATACAACAACCATTCAATCAGAGCATGTACCCCAAGTTAGCTTCACTCAAACATCCTTCAAACTTTAGATAGCAAATACCAAAGTTTATCCATAAACTAAACCATTAAATGCTCATATATCTTATTCTAAATGCATAACTTATCATAATCAATTTGACCATTCATCAAGCTCAAAACATTCCAAGATTGCCTATTAGCCTAAACATACCAAAATAACCATTTATATGCATCTAGATATCTTTTATTGCATTCAGCATCACAAACCACAACCAAACAATTTACCAAAAAAGATTTATATCAACACATATACCAAAATCTTCAAAGCGCACAACATTTGACCATAATGCTTATAATTTACATATCCCAAACCTTAATTACATGCCACTTATAATCAGGCCAAAATAAACAAATAGCTACGGAATAAGTTGTCGGATAATGTGATTTCCTATGATGTTTCAATCAACAATGAAAGTTCAACGATCTACAAAGAAGAAAACCAAATAAAGTAAGCTTACATAAAGCTTAGTAAGTTCGTAAAATCAAACATATCATACCTGACAATTTAATTATAAATCATAGATAACAATGAAACTAACAAATCCTTTTTCGAATTTCACCATTTCAACTACCTGAAGTAATTAAACCTGGACGATTTATATCACCAAAACACAACATGTCAAATAATCGTACGTCGATATATATAAGTCATCACATCATCTTATTCCATTTCCATCATAATAGTTAGTTATTTTGCCCAGAGAACATTAGTAAATCAAGTTTGGATACACGAGAGGGTAATGCCCATATGAGCTAACATAAGGACATTAACTACTACGTGATGCTTCACACACAAGCTTCAAAGAATCCGCAACACATGCAGGACCTCAAGCCACCGGTACAATATCCATCACAAGTACATAGTATCTGCTAAATAAAACACCGACAACTAATGTCTGTTAAATATACATTGGCACAAAGCCTGCTACACCCTAATGACGTGTCATTTGCATCCTAGCTATTCACTAAGTTCACATAGGCTTATTTTGTTTCTCTGAGACATTCATACTCAACTTTATTCTTTCATTTCATTAATCATCCAATAAAACATAACATCGTTCAAACTTTATACTATCAAATATGAAATAAGTTAAAACATTAACAATGTAATAAATATAATACGGACTTGCCAAAATATGATAGCTAACAACACGCGACAACGATTACTCGTCTACTTTTCCTTTTTCACGTTTATCAATAGATAATATATTTCATGATCAAAATATAATAGTTTAATTTAATTAACCAATTTAAACATCTTAAAACACTCAAATTCATGCAATTAACCTTTTAATGACATTTTACGCATTTACCCTAAACTTTCACCTTTTATTCAATTTAGCCCTTAAAACCGAAATTCTCACAATTCTCACAAATAAACCCAAAAACCCTTGTGCCTAATCCTATATGGTCCCTAAACAGCCCACATTTACCACTTTATCACAAGAATTTCATGTTATTTTACAATTTTAACAATTTAGTCCTTAAACTTTAAAATTAGAAAAAATTACTTTACAAAATCATCCTATTTAACTATCAATCTTAACAATTTATCATCAAACTTCAAGAACAACACAAATTCATCCATGGAAAAATTCTAAACATTTAACATTTTTTTGAACTAGTCCCCAGGTTAGCTAAATTAAGCTATAACGATCTCAAAAACATAAAAATTACTAAAAACACATACCATGCATCAACTAAAGCTTGGCCGAACCTAATGGAGCTTAACAGTGGTGTTTTTTGGTGACAAAAAACAAAAATGAAGAAGATTAACATGTTTTGCATATTTCAATTTATACTTATTAATTTATTTACCACTTTAACCTTTGAAAATAAATGAAATTTCAAAACATACCTTACCTAAACAATCCACTATAAACACTTATTTAAAACCCTCAGTTCATGTTTTTATATCCATTTAACACATATAAACTAATAATGGCTTACTTTTGTAACTTTTACAATTTAGTCTTTTTTCCTAAATTAACTGTCTAAATGTTAAAATTTTCTAACCAAACTTTAATACAACACTGCAATAACTCTGTAAATAATAAATAAATAATAAAATACAAACTCGTTGATTGGAATCGTGGTCCCAAAACCACTATTTCTGACACCACTAAAAACGAGGTATTACAAGCACGCACAGAGACTTATCACAGAGAGCTCACACGGGGAGCTTACTTATCACAGAGAGCTCGCTTAGGGAGCTTGCTTGAAAACACTTGCACATAGAGCTCGTACCAAAGTGCGTAGAAACAAATTTTATAAAACCGTACTTTAAAAACATATCTTAAAACATAGGCTCGTTTAGGAGCTTGCATAAAACATATATTTAAAACCATAGCTTAAAAACATATCTTGAAAACAGAGTTTTTTTTCCAAAAAAGTTACTCTTGGAAATTTAGTTCAAAAACAAAGTTCTCAAAAATCATAACAGTACGCACATGAGATACAAACCAAAAACATTCATGCTGAAAAACATATAAATTAACACACTTATGACAATTCTTAACCATTCATCGAAAAACATGATAATTTAAACAAGTTTGGCTTTGCCTTCATCCTTGCTAATAGATGGTCCAAATGGTTCGCAATATACATAAACACACAGATTACTAAACAAACAAAACTTACAGTATTCACACATACAAGTGAATCTAGCTTTCAGGACGATCAAACCTAACAAGACATAGACTTACCTTAGTTGCTACGAACTTGGTTTAGAACAAAGACTTGACGACAAAATATTCGATGAGAGAATTCTCATGGAATAAGGGTCGTATTTATAGACGTAAGTGTCTGGGAAATCTTAGGATACCCTACGTGACTTAGGAAAGGTGCTACTTGCAAAAAAATTATTCCTACATACACCATATCTTTATTTCCTAATTTAAGTTTGTCTTTGAATGGCGAACCCCCTGTTTGCAACCTACCTGATGAACACTAGCTCGCTAAACAAACTGATGAACTCAACTTGCAATAAATTTGTCAAACCCCCTTACCACATCTTTTGGCGTATTCAACAACGCTGAAACACTTGATGAACTCCTTGCGGATATTCATTTGGCGAACTCCTCAATTCACTGAAGTATTGGCGAACCCTCACTTGCAAGGCTCAAACTTTTAGACCCGATCCCAAGTTGTTAAAACTCCCCCCACTTAAAACATTTCGTCCTCAAAATGCTTTTTGTTAAACAACTGAGGATATTTTTACTTTATTGATTATTTTGTTTCTCAAGTAGCTTCGCCGGTCTTATGGTTTCACTACAACACTTTGACTAAAGGAATCCTTTTGCTTCGCAAGATTTTCACCTTGCGAGCCATAATCTTCATGGTTCTTCCTCGTAAGCCAAATCAGGTCGCACTTCAATACCATCTGCTGACACTACATAGGATATAAAACCCTATACCTAGCCAGGTCGCCAAGCCCGAATATTAGGATGCAACAACACCGTCTCATGGCATAACCAACAAGTAAAAGCTCATTCCAGCAAAACATCTATTTACGAAAATATAAATAGACTTGCTTGGATCCCCTCTCGGAAACTACACTGCTCACACCGACACATAATTAATCTGCATTAGTTAAAGAAGGGAGTAGGTGAGCATAACAAGCTCAGTGAATGCTTAGAACAACTACTATGCAAATAGTTCTTCAAGTATTAACGAAACAACCATATAACATAACCTTAACAGTTCCAACTTTAGTGTCATAATATACTTACTCGTGCATTATTATTAGTTCTTTTACATGGTAAACATATTCACTTTTAAGCATATATTCTATTACACATATAATCACATAACACTTAAGCATATATCACAATACTCAAAACATCTTTACAGATAAATTGCATAATGGTCACATACTCATTTAGGCATACATCACGTTACACATATATACATTTTAAGATAATTTGGCAATTGAGCTATTAAACATAAAAGTGAACTCTATCATCACTCATCGGATATGCAGATCTCCAACACACCAAACATAGACTCATAGAGTCAAACATGTCCCAAAAGTGAAGCATAAAGCTAACACTCTCCTTATTTCCCCTCACATGTCCCGTTGAATGGAGCTTAGCTCACATTTCCTTATCCCTCCAACATGTCCTAGGGCCTCAATGCCCAAAATCACTGTACATATAGGTGAGTACTCATAATCCTATGTCATGCCAACTATATCTTATGGTTTCAAGATCACAAGGCCAAAATATTCGAAGTGAAACACATATCACTTACCGATTATCTGTGCACAATCACTACATATTTGTATCTTTAGCAAAACATTGTCACTAACATTTAACATATACATAACATGTACATATTTGCATTTTCACAACAATTATCATAACCATAAATCACATGTTATAGCATCTCATCTCAATTCACATATTGACAAACACATAAGCACTTTATTCACAAGATAACATAGGTTTAAGAAAGCTTACACTCAGAATTGAGAGTAGGGGTTTAGGCTACTACTAAATTCCCAAATAATGCATTGAATAATTTCCACAAGCAATTATTTCAAACACTCACCAATTACACTTTTGCCGAAAAGTCGAAAGCTCAAACTAGCTTTTCCTGGCCTTTAGCTCTACTCGTAGAAGGTTCTATCGAATCCGAAACTACAACACAACAAATTCATACAACAATACATCCAAAAATCAGTCAATGACACATTACAAGCATACAAAACATAAGCCTAAGCTAAGTTCTCATGTAACCGAAACTAATAAAGCAAAATTTAAATTCGAATATCTCGATCTATAATTAATCTTTTCACCTAAAACCAGTTTCGTTCATCTTATAATTCACCTACGACTAATTATCAACTTTTAAACCACACAAAACTACACTTTTTAATGTATCAAAATTTTTTGACAAGTTTTGGCCATTACAACGAAAATTCATTAAAACCCAAAAAATCCTTGACAAAACTTCAAAGTTACTTTAGAAAGCTTCTAATTAGGTTAAAACTAATTGAAAAACACTTTAAAATCAAATTTTTATCCATAAACCCGAAATTCACCATTAAAAACCTGATTTTCGACTTTTATTTAAAACATGTGTTTCAATGGCTAAAAATTCAGTTTAAGGGACTAGATATCATTTAAAACTCATAAAAACTCTCTATTTTGAATCTTTTACAAATCAGTCCTATTTTCAAAATTAAAGGTATTTAAAACTCATTTTCATAAATTGATTTAATTTTCTAAAAATCATAGTAAGAAACTTTGTCGATAAACCATGTCACAAAATTTTGAACACTCTAAGGCTAAAATTCCAAAAATACCCCTAAAACTCTTAGGCCCTATTTTAGAGTGTGACATGGGATGGGTCTGTATGATATTTCCTCAGCATGGATACATGAAGCACATCATGAATACGATCAAGTTCGTGAGGCAACTTAATACGATATTGTAACACCCTTAACCCGTATCCGTCGCCAGAATAGGGTTACAGAGCATTATCGTAACAAAGTAACTTAAATAATTCATTTACAACATTTCATAATCATTGCAAAATCCAATCAAACACATGCGTAACATCCCTTTTTCGAGTCCTTGAGGCCTTATAAACACTTTAGAAACAATTCGAGACTAAATTGAAAACATTTAGAACTTCATGGTAAAAGATAGAAAAATTCATAGTATAGGGGTAACATGGCTGAGACACACGCCCATGTCTCAGGCCATGTGGGCATTCGAGGTAGGGACACATGGTCGTGTCCCAGCCCGGGCCCGTGCTTGTGTAACTCTCTGACTTGGTTCACACGGCCAAGCCACATGCCCGTGTGGCAGGTCATGTATCTCTCGAAATGAAACCTTTTAAAAACTATAGGGGCCACACAACGTATCGTGCGGCCGTGTGTCACACACGGCTGAGACACACGCTCATGTGTTAGGTCGTGTCAACTGTAACATTCCAAATCCAGCCCAGATGTTATGGTTAGATCTAGCGATGTCACATGATAGGGTTTTTGAAAATCGTGTCAACGCGTTAAAACTATTTCCATTGAATTCCTTATCTTAATATCTTATTAGTTCCAAAATTGTGTTGCTCAT
>CM025151.1:22447688-22459731 GCA_013467495.1 Gossypium gossypioides
TAATAAAAATAAAAAATAAAGAATTAATTAGTAAAGTTAGAAATAAAATAAAAATAAAAATAAAATAAAAACCAAATTGAAAAGAATAATTTCACAAAAATGATTAAGGCAACAGTCCCTGACAACAGCGCCAAAAACTTATAGCGCGTGGTTTGTGCAAGTGTACACAGTCGTTATCAAGTAATAAGTAAGTAAAAGAGTTATCATCTCCACAAGGACTGTGTATGTTAATCAATTAGTTGTAAAATTAAAGTGAACAGTTTGGTGAGAAAACACAATAAATTTTGAGGGATTGATGTGAAAATAAATTACTAAATTTAAGATGATCCCTAATGCAAATTAATCTAAATGCCAAGTATGAAATGAAATGTATGAGATGAGTTTAGCAGCAAAAGCACAAACTTCAACAATCAATAACATGAATAGGCTAGAATAATTACATCATTAAATTTTGATTTATTTTTCTTATGTTTAATAGTGTTTAGAAAACATTCCATAGTAACTCGATCTTTCATGGGCTTGAAACCAAATTAAGTCCTTTCGGAATATTTTACTTAGTAAAACATGAATTTTACTGATTATATTAAACTAATGGTTTCTTAGAATTCATGTAAAGTAATAGGGACTGGGCTAGTTTGAAACAATTTAATCACATAAACCTAAATGCCATGGAAGGTAATAGAGTTCGGTTAAATTATTACGAACCTTTAATTAATTTTGGGTCAGATATAAATTAAGCATGCAGTTTTCAATTATTGTGTTTATTACCCGTCATCTGGTTCAAATCACTCAACTAATTCTAATGCATTGAATCACGTATGAATGGAATACATGCTTGAGTTTAATAGAAAACATGAACGACTGAGGCACAAACACTATAAACATGATTTAAAAAAAACTTCATTGAATTGATGCAATCATCCTAGCTAAACAAATTTAAGCTACCATTGTTGATGACAAGATAACAAAGCACATTGCAAATTTGATTTAATTAAAGTAACAAAGAAACGGAAGAATAAATTCTGTTCGAATCAATAGTCTCACGAACTATGATTGAAGAAGTTTCCTCCAATCCTTGTATTTCTCCTTTACTAATGGCTTTTCAAGGTTTTGCTAGCTAAGAAAAAAAAAGGAATATGGGATGCTATTCATGGAGATGAAGAGAGGGAATGAGAAAAATGAGTAAAAATGAGTAAGGGATGTATGTAGAGATGAGTAAGGGACGTAGGGATGCTTTGAAATGGGGAATGGAGGTGGGTATTTGTAACAGCCTATTTTTAATGAAATCAAAACAGTGGTTTTGGGACTACAAATCTAATGTGTAAATTATTATTTTATTATTATTTTAATGTCTATAGAATACTAGAAAGGTCGTATAAAAATTTTGTTAAGAAATTTTGACGTTTGCTTGCTTAATTTCGTGAAAAGGAATAAATCGTAAAAGGTGCAAAAGTAGAGTTCTATTAGTATAAGGAGTCAAATTGCTATGGAATTTAAATGTGAAAGGACTTAGATGGTAATTAGACCATTTATTTGGATAGTAGACATCCATGACATGGTTTTATTGAAATTTTAATAAGTTATAAGGTTAATTTTGTAATTGGGTAAAATAAGTTAATGTTAATATTAGTAAAAGATGAATTAAAACATTGTCTTCCTTATTTTAAACCCTAAATAACCGGCCACCATTGTTAAGATAGGGATGAAGTGTTGGCCAAAAAAAATTACCTTGCATGTCACTGTATTTTGTCCCGTTTTTAATGATTTTAATGTTTTCGGGATTGTTGTAGCTTTATCTAGCTATCCCAGAGACTAATTTGCAAAACTATTAAAGATTTAGGGTTTTTCCATGAACATGTTTACATGAGTCTTAAAGTTTAAAGAAAGATTATAAGTCCTTATTGTTAAATAAACAAGTTTTGTAAAGAGATTTTTGATAAATTGTCATTTAGGGACTTATTTATAAAAGTAGTAAAATTCCATGGTAAAATTATGAAATACTAATTTGTATGAGGTTGTATAGGTCCCTAGTGAATTTGACTAGCATGAAATGTGGATGAAATTGCTTAAATTTCAATTTATGAGCTTAAGGACTAAATTATAAAGAAGTTAAAATATTAGGGGCAAAAGTGTAATTTTGCAAAAGTATGAATTTTGGATTGAATTGAATAGTATGAGTATTAAATGGATAGAATTTGGTTATTTAGATCAAGATAAACCTCGTATGGATCTAGATCGAGGAAAAGCTAAAGCCTCAGATTAATTTATCTCGTTTTTATGTCTTTGTAATCGAGGTAAGTTCGTAAGATTAAATAACATTTTAACGTTATATTGAATTATATATTCATGTATTATTTTCCATGAAATCAAATGTGGAAATCTAACGATGTTACGACGACTATCGAGTCCTATTTGAACCTTAGGAATACATAGGATACAAATGACATGTCATTAGGGTTACCTTGTTTCAGGTGTTGGTCTTGAATGTCTTATCGATGGCTGAGGTCCTGCATTTGTTGTGGATATTCAACAGCTTGTTTGAGCAGTATCGCATAGCTTACATTTCGACCGTCAACTTGTGTGAGCAGACCTATTGCACAGCTCGAGTGAGCAACGATGTAAAAGAAAAAGAAAGGTTATGACCATATGTTTAGCACACTTTGTGTGAGCTTTCCCGTATATCCGATGTTATTCTAAATGGTTCAATGGATATAAAAAGGAAGGGAATGATAAGTGTTCAAATGACTTATGTCATGAATCTATGAAAATGATTGAAAAGGAAATGTTTAATGAAAGTATACTTATGTTCACGAAATTGATGATTTCAAATGATGTTGTTCATGTATAATGACTAGTCTTATGTTAATTCAAGTGAATTGTGAGTTGATGCACTAAAATGTGTTGCTGATGATGTTTAGGCTTGTACCGAGCTTATGGTTGGATTGTTTCATATTTAAATTTTAAGGATATGCATTGATATGGTAAGTTATGTTCATGTTTTACGAACTTACTAAGTATTATATGCTTACGTAGTTTTCTTTCCTATGTTTTATAGATTATCGGAGGCTCGATCGATTTGGAAGCTCGTCGGAGATTTATCACACTATCCAGCGATTATATCGGTAGTTTTTGATGTTTTGGTCAAGGTTATAATGTCATGTATAGGTGAACTTGTGTTTGATGTTGGTTGATAGTTTGGCATGTATATGTTATTTTGGTTGATGTACTTTTGGTACTTTTGATGCCTTGATGGTAAATGTCAATATGGCTAAGTTTTGATACATGATTCAATGACCAATATGGTATATGATGGAATCGTTTTAATGTGGTCAAAATAGGGTAAGTTTGGAAATGGTATTAGGCTTGATATGTATGTATGAAATGTGATAATATTTCTATGATTAGGTAAGACGTGGTTGAATGCATTTGAGTTGCCTTATTGGCATATTGGTTGGATGAATTTATGGTTTATTGAATTGGTCAGTTTATGCATGTTTTGGTGTGTTTGTGATGCCTTGGTCATGGGTGCAAAATGCTTGTAGGTACGCATTTCAATTGGTGATGGGAATGGCTTAATTTTGGCCAATGTCCTATCCGTGTGGCTTAACTGTGTGTAATACACGACCATGTGACACGGCCGTGTGTCCCCTATAGGTTTCAAGGTTTGCAAGTCAGACAGTTAAATGGCCTGGCACACAGGCGTGTGAGGCCATTTTGAGAGTTACACGGCCTGGCACACATGCATGTGGCTTGGTTGTTTGACCTAACTTCGAAAGTTACACGGGCACAGACGCGGGCTAGGATATGGCCATGTGTTCTTATTTTGATTGTTACACAGCATAAGACACTAGCGTGTGTCTCAGCCGTGTAAGTCACATGGCCTAGCCATACGGCATTGTGACCCCTGTAATTCAAAATTTCCAACTTTTTCATGAAATTTCCAATTGATTCAAATTTAGTCCCGAATTGTTTCTAAAGTGTTTTTAGGGCCTTGAAAGCTCGATTAAGGAATGATATGCATATAGATGAATGATTTATGCCATGTTTATGTTGAGGTACTAAATGCGTGTTTTAAAGTTACGGTTTTATGGTAATGCTCTGTAACCTTATTTTGGTGACGGATAAGGGTTAGGGGTGTTAATTTAGTGGTATCAGAGCTACGATTTAGTCGGTTCTCAAACTGAACGTAGCATGTATGAGTCTAGAAATACATGCTATTATATAACCTGTGATAGTGTGATAACTATTGAATCGATTTGAACTATGTTTTCATATAGATATATTGTCATCCAACCGAGCTGGTTTCGATGAGGCTAAAAGTAACGAGCAAGCCTTCGTTCACGAAGCAATGTCAAGTGGTGGTAGGCCTGTATCTTAGGGCCAATGAGGAGAGGCTAAGGAATCCTTCTTCTAAATGATGAATGAATGGTTTATCGAGTTCGTACAAATAAACCATATGGCTCAACGACCTACACCCCCACCTGTTCCCCAACCGGTTCCCGTAATTCCATAGGGTTTGGAACTAGTGTGAGTGAGCAAGCCTCCAGTCAATAAAATCCATAAATATAGGGTTGAAGAGTTTAGGGGTAGATCTGAAGATGATCTTGTAAGAGCTAAATTCTGGTTAAAAAATACAATCAGAGTTTTCGATGAATTATCATGTAGTTCGATAGAATGCTTGAAATGTGTTGTTTCCTATTGAAAGATTCAGCTTATCAGTGGTGGAACACTTGGTTTCAGTTGTGCTGAGAGAACGAGTAGATTGTGAATTCAAATCGAATTTCAAAAGAAATATGTGAGCCAGTGATTTCTTGATAAGAAATGTTAGGAGTTTCTTGAGTTGAAACAGGGCTGGATGACAGTATCTAAATACGAAAGGGAATTTGGTCGACTTAGCAAGTATGCCCAAGAGTGTATACTGACAGAAGTTGCTATGTGCACATGATTTGAAGACGGATTGAATGAAGATATCAAGGTGTTAGTCGGGATTCTTAAGTTGAAAGAATTTGTGGTTCAAGTAGATAGATCTCACAAAGCCAAAGAATTGAGTAGAGCAAAGAGGAAAGTCGATTATGAGGCTTGAGATTTAGGAAAGAGATCAGCGGGAAAGTCATATCAATCACCATCGAAGAAGTCGAAAGAATATCACGGATGTTTGTTAGCTTCAGTGGGTTATTCGGGTAAAGATAGAGGAAAACAACATGCGAATTCAAAACCTCAGGCTACGTCTGTAGCGAGCGTGGGTAGTGTTAAAAGCAACAAACCCGAATGTCAGCAATGTGGATGACGACACTTCGACGATTGAAAAATAAAAGATGGGACATGTTTTAAATGTGGTTTGTATAAACATTATATCAGAGATTAACCGAAAAGGTCCGATAAAGAAAAGGTTCAGACTACTCGACCGACTAACACTACTGTGAGAGGTAGACCGCCACGGAACACTGGAAATGCGAGAAATAGTCGTAGTGGGACAAATGACTCTTCTGTGAGATCCGAGGCACAAACATCGGCTAGAGCTTATGCGATCTGTGCTCGAAAGGAAGCTTCAGCGCAAGATGTTATTACTGATTCATTTTTTATCTTTGATACCGATGTTATTGCTTTGATTGACCCAAGGTCAACACATTTGTATGTATGCACGACTTTAGTGTAAGATAAGAAATTTCCTTTTGAGTGTACTGAGTTTGTGGTTAAAGTAACGAACCCCCTAGGTCAGTATGTGTTAGTTGATAAAGTTTGTAAAAGCTGTCCTTTGATGGTTTGGGATTGCAACTTTCTGGCTAATTTGATGTTACTACCCTTTGATGAGTTTGATGTGATTCTGGGTATGGATTGGTTAACTCTGCACGATGTTGTTGTGAATTGTAGACGAAAGCATTTTGAGTTTAAATGTCATAACGGTGAAAAGCTTCGAATTGAGTTTGATAGACTGGATAGTATATCTAATGTTATATCGGCTATGTCAGCACAAAAGTATGTTAGAAAAGGCTGTGAAGCATATCTTGCTTATATATTTGATTCTAGAGTTTTCGAGTTGAAGCTAGAATCGGTTCTAGTGGTATTTGAGTTTATAGATGTGTTTCCAGAGGAGTTACTAGGGTTACCACCACTCAAAGAGGTTGAGTTTGCTATTGAGTTAATGCCGGGAACATCTCCGATACCGATAGCTCCTTATAGAATGGCACTGATAGTACTAGAAAGAACGTATGTTTCTCCCTACTTATTGGTTAATTTGTACCCATTTAGTTATCTTTAGCACATATTTTAGTATTTTCAGTGCAATAATTTGCATTTTATGACTCAGTGGATCTTAGCTTATTTATCCTTAATTTTGTCATGTTTTGGTACTGATGTCGCTGCATGAGTATTTTTAGATTGCGCCCAAAATTATCGTCGCATCTAATAACTGTTCGGATAAGAACAAAAATGTGTGAACTGTCCAGTCTGGTACAACTAAATTGTATGTACAGAGGCAACATGATTCTGATGAAAGGACACTTGGGCTATTTGGGGAAAAAGGATAAATATTGACATAAAAAGAAAAATGAGAGTTTTTTTTTTAGAGGTTTTTATCTTCTTCAACCGATCCTTTGAAGCTTTTGGCTATGGCTACTTAAACTCCTATGGGTGAATCGACGCGAAAAGGATGCAACTTAGCTCTTCATAAGGAGGCCCTGAGTGCAACATGAGAGGGAACAAAGAGATTCAAGTTGAGTTGTCTAGGAATAGTATTCTACACTTGTTTCTTTTATTTTTCTTTTCTAAACAATGGTGATTACCTTCTATTTCATGTTAGTACGGAAGTACACATGATTTCTGGGTTAAATGTTATTTTATTCAATCTTGTTTCTACCGTTTAATCCTTGGGTTTGAATGTTTTTAGCATGGAAGTGTTATTGTGGTCACTAAAGCTGAAAGGTGCAGTGACAGTTCAAGCTACCAAGAATGACAATAGAAGTTGCTTAAGGATTAGAGGAATTTAATCCACTTGTTCTTAATAGTGTTCCATTGCTAGCATCGGAAGGTGGGGTTAATGTGCATGTTTAAGTCTTAGATTAAATATAGAAGTTAAGCTTGGTAAGATATTCAGTGCAATTTAATGCATCGACAATCACCTATCCTTTTATACCTTGTGGGCACTTAGCATTCTGTTTAATATTCATGTTAGGGATCCCAATTTATCATTATCATATTTTATCTTGTTGTTTTCAAGTTATTGCTTCGACACCTAGTCTCATAATTTATCTCGTTTCCATCCATTTATTGCACTGACATTGATAAACAAAAGACAACCATCCTCGTGGGATAGATACCCGACAGACTCATATCTGTCTACTATTCATGCATCGACAGTGTACGCTTGTACATTATTACTGTGATGTTAAACAGACGACCAAGTTTTGGCACCGTTGTCGGGGATGGCGTTTGTTTGATGTTTATTTTTTTGTTTTTATTTCATAATATATAGTTGTTACTAACTTGTTTTCTTTTTGTTGTTATTTTCACATTTTATTTTAGGTGTTGTATGACTTGAAGTAATTCAAATTTTATTACCGATTTTGATCCAAAAATTGAAAAAACTGTTCGGAGGAGACTTTGAGAACAATGGAATATGGCTTTGCCAAGAAACAATGCAGTTATAACCCCAACAATGAATGTAGGGAAGAGCTCGTACATGGTTGTTGGGCTACCTGCTGGGTCAATTACTTCTTGGAATGGACTAGCAACGCAGTTTGTTTTGCAATTTAACGCACCGACAATGAATGCTCGTCTCCAAAATGATATTACAACTTATCGTCAGCTAGGCGATGAGAATCTTCACACCACATGGGAACGTTATAAATATTTGTTTCAACGTTGTCCTATGCATGACATTCAATAGGAAACACAAATTGAGATTTTCTATAATGGGCTGAATTCACACACGAGGAATCTTTTTGACACATCAACCAATGAACCTTTACTGGATTGAACTTATAATGATGCAATTGTAATTCTTGAGAGAATTGCTCAGAATGATTATCAATACCCTATTTCCAGAGCTGTACAAGCAAAAGCTACTCCGGGAGTTATTGAATTGGATACAATATCTGCACTTAGTGCTCAAGTTTCTTCTCTTACAAATATGATAAAAAAGATGCAAGGGACTAGTGACGTTGCACCCATACAAGCTGCTCAACAAGTTGATGTTGCTACTTTTTGTTGTGAGATTTGTAGTGACAATCACAACTATGAAGATTATCCACAACATGCAGAGAATGCCTTTTATGTCAGTAACATCCGCAACAATTTTTATGGCACTTCTTATAATAATTCTACACACAATCAATAGTCTTGGGGAAATCAGAATGCCCGACAAAATGATGCGACATTTTGATATGAGAATAAATCTGCTCAAGGCAATTATAATTCCAGTCAAGGGAATTACAATCAACAACAACAGAACTACAATCAGTACAATCAGATGTATCCACAACAAGACCAAATGCATCCACACCAGACCCAGACTCAACCATAACACTCTTCAATGCCGAATTAGTGCTTGACAGCAACAGTACACGCAGGCTTCTCCTTTTGACCCATTAACTACTCTTGAAGCTTTAATGCAGGAGCATATGACTCGTACAGAAGCTATTGTACAAGGTAATTCATCTTCTATTCGGGTCTTGGAGGCACAATTAGGACAACTTGCTTTGAATCTAAATACTCGATCACCAGGCACACTACCTAATGACACAAAAAATCCCAGTTCGAGGGGAAAAGAACACTGCAAGGCTATCACGCTTAGGAGTGGTAAAAAGACTAGCAAGCTAACTACAGACTCTACTGTAGCACCTTAAGAACTGGTGAAGTGATCCCTAGTGAGAAGGTTGAATCTGAAGAGCTTGTTGATGTACCAGACAAAGCAGTTCCACAAATTGTTACTCGTATGCCTAATGTCCAACCCTCGAAACTATCAATGCAATCAAAGGTGTCGGCCCAATTAGATATATCTCCACCTTTACCTTTTCTGCAAAGATTCAGGGAGAATGAGCAGGATAAGCAGTACCAACAATTCTTGAACACACTGAAGCAACTTCAGATCAATATTCCTTTAGTAGACGCTTTTGTGCAAATTCTGAATTATGGGAAATTTATGAAGGAGCTCTTGTCCAAGAAGAAAAAGCTCAGTGATATGGAAAGTATTACACTCACAGAAGGCTGTAGTGCTCTTTTGACAAATAAGTTGCCCCCAAAAATGAAAGATCCTAGGAGCTTTACTATCCCATGTTCGATTGGCAACCATTATTTGGGCAAGGCTTTATGCGACTTGGGAGCTAGCATCAACCTAATGCCACTATCTACTTTTCGAAAGTTGGGAATTGGTCACTTGAAACCTACTGCAGTGACATTGCAACTAGCTAATCGATCCTTGGCTCAACCTGAAGGGCAAATCACAAATATCTTAGTTCATGTGGATAAGTTTGTTTTTCTGGCTCATTTTATCATACTTGACTGCGAGGCAGACAATGAGGTTCCCATTATCTTGGGACGATCTTTTTTAGCCATCGGACGAACTTTGATTGATGTTTACAAATGTGAACTAACCATGCAACTTAATGATGAACACATTACCTTCAGTGTTTTCGAATCTATTCAATGCAAAGATAAAGAAGAATGCCATACTGTTGATGTGCTAGATGATCTAATTAAGGAAGAATTCAATGACCAAAGCACAATACTTTATGAGGAGTTTGCAGCGACATCTGACGACGAATTTTTAGATAATTGGGATAGCATGGTTGAAGCTAATAATATTAAGCTCAGGCATGGATGGCAGATCGAATCCTTAGACTTAGCCAACAGAACAACTCTAGTTTTCAAGCCATCTATCGACGAAGCTCCTACTCTGGAATTGAAACCACTACCTACTCATCTTAAATATGTCTTTCTTGGTGATAACAATACTCTTCCCGTTATTGTCTCTGCAACGTTGGATGTAATTTCAAGGATGAAATTTTTTAAGGGGGTAGAGTTGTCAGGCCCTAGATTTTATTTATTAAATTGCGCAAGTTTGTATCACAAGGTAATTAGTAGTTAAGTGGTTAAGGGTGTTAATAAAATCCTAGAGGTCCCATGTTCGAATCCCCCTACACTCTAATTGATTTATTTGTCTCATCCTAGCCACAATTTTTGACAATTCTAGAAGGTCAATACTCCCCTTTGTCGCCCAAGTCTTTCCAAAAAGGGGGAGATTCTCCTTCCTTTTATTTGAGTCAAAATTTCCTCCAAAACCCCCTTTTCACTTTCCTTTCTCCCCATGATCCACTTTTCACTCTCTTTGTCACTAAACCTACACAAAGTAAGCCTTTGACTACTCATGGTCGGCCCTAGCACTCCTATAACCCTATTTTTTATTTTGGTACTCCCATTTCTTCCTCTCCTCCCCACTTTTTCTATTCACCATCTTTCCTCCACTGGTTTTCGATTTTTTCTTCCTTTTTCAACACTTTTGTAGCCAATTTTCCTCTAATCTCTTCCCCTCCTCTGTCATACACGGTTGCCACAACACCTCCCTACCTCCACCATCGTTGTCGTCACACTGACGCTGTCGGCCACTACCGATTTTTCTTATTTTCTTCTCCTCTTTTTGAAAATTCTCTGGTAAAATCTTGAATCTGATTTTTAAATATTAAAGGTCATCTTTTGTATTATTATTATCTCTAAACTCTTCTAATTTTTGTTTATAGTGCCTAATCCCCCTTTTTGATAGATTTTCAAGATTTTGTTGCCGAGCCTTTTACTCTCCGTTTAATCATAAGTATGAAAGACTATTGTTATCATTACACTTTTGTAATATTATTTTCAACTTAGCAAGGTTCTAACTATTCGATTTCATGCATTATTGAAGAGTATTCAAAAATCTCAAAATTCATGCATCAACTGTAGAAAGGGTGATAATTGACGACATTTTTGCATAAGTAGTGCTGAATCAGTGTTGTTTTTATTAAGGGATTGTTATTTATTCATTAGATCAGTACTAACACATATATTTTATTAAACATAATGACTCAGGAAATCAAATTCATCCCTTTCAAAGTGGAATCGAGATCTATTCAATTGGATCTAAGGTGTGGGGACATATTCTTCATAATAATTAGTAATATTGATTAAATAATAAATAATAGCGATATTTTAAATGTACTATTTTTTATTATATGATTATTGAAATATAAGTATGTGTGAATACAAGTGTATACATAGAGATCGGTAAAAACCAATGAGGATATCAAATAAGTAAAATCTCGAAACTCTGAGATCTATGATGTGATTGGTTTATTGGATGATTCTATGATATATGTTATTATGTGATTTCCATCACTCATGTCATGTGATTTATGGCTCATAAAAATATGATATTCTGGTTATATGAAAATAATATATGTTACTAAATCTGATCTATGGATTTGCATGATTGAGTATGCCCTACAATGATATTCTAATTAGTATGATTAAGCATGCCGTAGTGAAAATATGTGTAAAAATATGAGATTTGATTCGCATGTTGAGCATGTCATATTTTGGTATTCTGATCCGCATGTAAAGCATGAAAAATGTATGGAGGAAGTATCTGGCAGTAAATATGCAAATATCTGGTGGATCAAAAACACTATTCTATTTCTAGCAGTACGACTGCGTTAGTAGACCACATTATTGGTGTGATGTTGGATGGATCAGTTCTGGGGAAACTCTCATTGGTGTGTAGTGGAGTTGGGTAGGATCTGTTTTCAAAATCTACATTGTTTTCCTGAAAAGCGTTACATTGACATCGTCGTTATGCTTTTTACCATACTTGATTCTGTGAATGAATAATTTATATTTTATGGTATGTTTAATAAATCATGTTGGTATGAGTTATTCTGTGATTATTATTATTAGAAATCCACACTGAGTTTTTTTAAAGCTCACCCCTTTAAATTCTGATTTTCAAATAATTGAGTTTATGATGGGTTTGATTACGGAGGCACTCTCGGTCGTTTTTCAAAAAAAATTATTAATA
>CM025151.1:22511659-22530208 GCA_013467495.1 Gossypium gossypioides
TAGTAATATGTTCAAGAGATTAGTTAATTTTGTAAGTCTGTATGTGCTATACTTAACAAATTACAAAGTTGTCGTGAATTTATTCATAACAACATGAACATTGTTTTAGTAATATTAAGTTAAAAAATGTAATTGACCTAACACAATTATGTCATATTGATTAAAACTTATCTTTTTAAAATCGTGCTGTGGAATTTTTACTTTTATTTCTACTAATTAGTTAATTTTTAGTTTTTAAAATCATTTCTTCAAAACAAAATATTTTTCCCATCACCAAAGTGTTTGATTTACATTTCATAAATATATTTCTTTCACAGTCCCTGTGGATATGATAACTTGACATTTACTTGTCACTTTATTACTTGTTGCGACTGTGTACACTTGCACATTTCCATCGTTCAAGTAGGGAGTCGATGAGGGAGTTGAGAGCTATGTTTGTAGTCTTGAGTTTAGCTAGTGATGGTGATTTGTGTGCTGATCTTCAAGTGAGGCCGACTTTGTCACAGTAGATTAAGGAAAACCAACTGTTTAGATGGAGATTTGTTGAAAAGGATTTGACAAGTGGAGTGAGGTGTTAAGGGAGACTATAATATTGATGCTGAAGGTATCTTAAATTTTTGAGGTAGATTGTGTGTTCCACAATATGTGGATTTAAGGTAAGCGATCCTTACCGAGGTGCATAGTAGCCCTTATGCTATGCATCCCGGTAGTGGAAAGATGTACCATGATCTTCATGGGATTTATTGGTGGCATTGGTTGAAGTGTGACGTTACGGATTTTGTGGCTAGATGTTTGGTTTGTCAGAAGGTGAAAGCTAAACATCAATTTCCTTCGGGGTTGTTGCAACCTATTGTGATTCCTGAATGGAAGTGGGAAAGGATTACTATGGATTTTGTTTCGGGTTTGCCACTAACTCTGTCAAAGAAAGATTCGATTAAGGTTATAGTAGATCGATTTTCGAAGAGTGCACATTTCCTAGCAGTGCGTACCAATTATTCGTTGCAGAAGTTGGCAGAGTTGTATATTGCTGAGACTGTTCATCTTCATGGGGTTCCAATTTTGGTTTTGATAGGGATCCAAGGTTACTTTAATGTTTTGGAAGAGTTTACAAGAGGCTTTAGAATCGAAGCTTACTTTCAATACGACTTATCATCCCCAAACTGATGGTTAATCAGAGAGGGTAACTCAAGTGTTAGAAGATATGTTGCGAAGCTGTGTGATTGATTTCAATGGTAGTTGGAAGCGATATATGCCCTTAGTAGAGTTTGCTTACAATAATAGTTTTCAAGCAAGTATTTGCATGGCATCATTTGA
The DNA here is from genome assembly GCA_013467495.1 of Gossypium gossypioides. Classification (NCBI taxonomy): domain Eukaryota; kingdom Viridiplantae; phylum Streptophyta; class Magnoliopsida; order Malvales; family Malvaceae; genus Gossypium; species Gossypium gossypioides. Next base: position 22,512,974 of record CM025151.1, read on the forward strand.
GGCGTTGTATGGTAGGAGGTGTAGAACTACTTTGTGTTGGACGAAGTTGGATGAAAAGCGTGTTGTTGGACTAGATCTAGTTCGTGAGACTGAAGAGAAAGTAAATTTGTTATGTGAAAGGTTAAAAGCAACAAAACATAGGTAGAAATCTTATGCAGCTTTAAAACGTCGAGATATAGAGTTTCAAGTTGGCGATAAGGTGTTCTTGAAATTTTCCCCATGGAAAAAGGTTTTGAGATTTGGTAGGAAGGGTAAGTTGAGTACAAGGTATGTTGGACCATATAAGGTTGTCGAGAGGGTTGGAACGGTAGTGTATCGTCTTAAGTTATCGCTGAAACTTGAGCAAATCCATGATGTTTTCCATGTGTCTATGCTTCAGAGGTATCGTTCAGATCCGTCACATATTGTGTCAGTAGAGGAGATTAAGGTTCAACCTAATCTCACCTTTGATAAGGAACCAATAGAGATTTTAGACCATGAAGTGAAAGTATTGTGAAACAAGAGAGTTCCGTTGGTTAAAGTTTTGTGGCACAACCACAAAGTGGAAGAGGATACTTAGGAAACTGAGGAAGCGATGAGACGTCAATATCCCTATTTGTTTATCTTAGGTAAATTTTGAGGACGAAATTCTTTTTTGTGGGGGAGAGTTGTCATACCCTAAAATAGGGCTTAGGAGTTTTAGGGGTATTTTAGGATTTTTGGCCTATATGAGCTCAAAATTTCGTAAGGTCGGTACTTGATAATGTTTTCGGCAATGGTTTTCATAAAGTTAAGTCAATTTTTGGAAACAAGTTTTAAATGTCTTTCTCATTAGAAAAGGGACTGATTTGTAAAAGGGTCAAAGTTGTGAGTCTTTATGAAGCAATTAAAACAAATTTTCAAAATCAACCTAATAAACCCCAAAGTTATTTTCACAAATGCTTCTTCTCATCTTCTTAGTGTTTTCACCCATTTCTATTCCTCACTCTCGCAATTTATTTTTTACTCCCAAACTAAAATACTTTGAATTTATATTATTTCCAAGAATTAAACCTTTCTAAATATTTAAGAAATTACCCAAAAATATCACCAATTTCATCATCTTCTCCACTTGTGGTTTTTCAGATTTGCATCAGAAATCGTTATTCCTCTCATTAAAGGTAACCATTCGCATCCTTAGTTTTTAATGTTATTAGGTCCTTGAAACTGAGTTTTTAACTATTAAAATGCATGTTTTGATTAAAAGCTTAAAATCGGGTCATTAATGGTGAATTTCAATTTTGTGAATAAAACTTTAGTTTAAAAGTGTTTTTCAATTAGTTTTAACCTAATCAAAAGCTTTCTAAAGTAACTTTGAAGTTTCGTCAAGGATTTCTCGGGTTTTAATGAATTTTCATTGTAATGGCCAAAACTTGTCGAAAAATTTTGATACCTTAAAACACGTAGTTTTGTGAAGTTTAAAGGTTTGGAATTAGTTTTAGATGAATATGTAGATGAATGGAATTAGTTTCATGCGAAAAGAGTATGGTAGACTAGTCATTTGAATTTTAAGTTTGTTGTGCTAAAGGTTTTGGTTAGAAAATAATGTTTTGGTTAGAAAATAATTTGAATTCTAAGGTGAGTTATTGACCGATTGTTGACTGATTATATATATGGTTCGTCTTGTTGAAGTGTCAAAGTCAATAAGACCTTCAACGACTAGAGATAAAGGCAAAGGGAAACTTGTTTAAGCTTTCAGTTTTTTCGAAAAAGCGAATATTTAGGTGAGTGTTTTAGAATCGCTACTTGTAATGATTCATTGTGTACTTTGGGAATTTAGAGGTCGCCTAAACTCCTCCTCTAAATTTTGAGTGTAAGTATTCTTTTACCTATGCTAAATATGTGATAAATATGTTTGTGAATTGTGATAAAGAGAATTATGATGTGATGAAATATGAACATGTTGTGATGACTGTTGTGACGATAAATATGAGGGTATGTTATTCATTCTATGTGACAGTGTGTATAATGTGATAATTATATGATTATGCGGTGAATACGTGCGGATAATTGGTAAGTAATATCTGATGACATTATGGATATTTTTGCCTTGTGACTTGATGAAACCGTTGGATATAGTTGGTATGTCATAGGATTGTGAGTACTCACTTATTTATGTTGTGATATATGGGCTGCTAAGACCCAGGGACAGTTTTGGAGAGATAAGGGAATGTGAGCCAAGCTCCATTCACTGGGATCTGTATGTGTGGTTTGTTGAAGAGTGTTAACTATAAGCTTCGCTTCTGGGATATATTTGACTCTACGAGTCTATGTGTTGTGTTGGAGATCCATGTATCCAACAAGTGGTGATAGAGTTTACTTTTATGTTTCATAAACTCAAAAGCCAAATTATCATACACTGTGACTAAATGTGACTAAATGTGACTAAATGTGATTATATGTGCTTATATGTGGTTAATACTTGTCAAAATATACATATGCCTAAACATCTGTATAAAGAATGAAGAAAGTATGCACGGTATATGACTAATTGTGCATATTATGATACTTGTTAATGATGATTTGGGAATTTGTTGTATGTTGTTTGGTTGATGCATGACAATTTGTTTGTGTAGTGGTTGTTCTAGGCATTCACTGAGCTTGTTAAGCTCACCCACTCCATTTTACCCTTTGCAGAGTAGTTGCATTCCTGGTGTGAGCAGTGTGGCCGTCGAGGGATTGATCCAAGCCATTCTTTACTCATTATAGTAGGTGTTTTGCTTATTCTAGTTCTAGGGAATAAAAAGGCAATGTGGTAGACATTTTTATCAGTTTTGTTAACATATTTGGGATTATTTGTATATTACATATGTTTGGAAGCTTGTGAACTTAGACACAGTGTTTGGTTTATTGTTTAGACATTTTGATGCTTATGTGACTAGGAGAGTGAAGCATGATGTTTAGGGACCAAGTTTGAATGATGTAAATGCTCTTATATGTTGAATTTTTGTAACCTGATGTAGGGGTATCGATATTAAGGCTTTTAAAACAATACCTCTATATTTTCGAAAGTGCAGGGAGTCAGAATACCAATTTTGTATTGATACATTGGACCGAGTATAGATACTCAGGGTGTAATTATCAATACCTTGCGAAAGGTACTGATATTTTTCGATGATTTGAAATTTGGTGAGAAACAGAATGCTAGTTTGGTATCGATTTTCCAGGTGGTATCGATACCATATAGGCGGTATCGATACCTATTTAAAATTTTTGGAAAAATTTGCTAAGTGGTCCCAATGCTCGAGATATGTACATTTTATGTTTGTTTGTTGTATGTTAGAATGAATAAATGCTAAACTAAGTTTGCATGACTTGATATTCTACAAATGCTAGAGTAATTAAAGTAAAATGAAACTACATGTATTTCAATTCTGGTAATTACAATGAAATCAATGTGAGACGATGATGTGGCATCTCGATATTTGGCTTAGCATCAAGGCCGGGTATAGGGTGTTACATAAAGGTGAGTTAACTTACTTAGTATGTGTGCAAGAGACCATTCAAAGGTATAAGAGCTCAAAGCTGGTCGTTGTGTTGCAACATGGGGAGTTTGATGTTGTAACATAGGGAGCAGAATGCCAGGATTGATATATTGCCTTGGGAGTTGTGGCATAGCCAAGGGATGTCGCGACACACCCCTAAAGCTACCCCTGAAGCAAGCATATTGCCTTCGATGTCGCGACACAAGGAATAGGGTGTCACGACATCAGTCCTATACGGGAAGCACTTACGAGCTAGGGGCGTTTTGGTTTGCACAATAGAAATTAAACATGAGAACATTAGCTGACCTAAGGTTCAGGACGACAACAACTCTAACTCTTTAAATAGGCTCTTAAAACACTTTTTTAAGGAGAGCTTTCGATACTTTAAGATTTCTTTGTAATTTTAGTTTTAGTTTTCCTTTCTTGTAGGCTTTAGTTTTATTTCAGTTTTATTCTATTTCATGTTCGTCGAAGAACGTGAGTTGTAACTGTGATCAAACTACTATGGATTTTGCACTTCAATCAATACAATTTAGGATCTCTTAAACATTTCTCTTGATTTATTAGCTATGTTTATCTTTATTATCAAGTTAATTGTGTTCATGAGATCCACAAGGAACTATTCCTTTTATAGGGTATTAGTTAGTGAAAGTGTGATTAATTAATTGCTATGTAGAGTTTTCTGAGTAGATCAGCTATTTGGGAGTGGAAGAACTTAAACCCTAGACTTGGTAACCCTAGGATATCATTTAGGTGGGAATTAACTCAAAATTGGTGTGGCCTATCCATGAACACCTTAACCTCAAACTGGTCTGGACTGTGAGGTCGAGAGATAATTAGTTCTTGCTGACTCATTAGTTTAGTGGAAGATTGAGAGATTCTGCTAGGGTAGCGACTAGTTGATTGAGAAGAAACTTGAAATAGGAATTAGTTGGGATCACCAAAGCAAGCTAATCACCCATACTTAGATTTGATGAAGTTAGAATTGATATACCTGAAGTTCACTTTTCTTTTGTTATTTTTACTTTGTTGTTTATAAAAACCCCAAAATATTTCTTTTCATGTTTTATCGTACTATAATTTGTTTAAACTACTAATTACTTCTATTAGTGTTTAGGTTGACCTTAATTTAGTACTTGCCTCCCTTGGGTACGATCCTAGGAGTACTTACCTACTTCGTTGTAACTAGATTACAACCTGACCTGTATACTTACAAACACCAACTCAAATCTATACCTTTAGTTGCAGTATTCACACTCTGGACGTTGGTACGTCCGGAGGTGATCAAGTTGTTGGCACCATATTCGGGGAGGTAATGCTATTAAATAGATTTTAATTTTTCCATTCAATAGAATAATTAAGAAATATCTAAAATATAGATATGATTTTTTTATTTTTAATAACATTTATATTCTAATTTGTGGTTTCAGTATATAACTTGCAGTAAGGGAACACTTATAAAGCCAGGAACTGATCTAGAAAGACTAATACATATGAACCGTCGACAGCAACATCAGATGTAAAATAAGCCACTTGTTGCAGGAAATCCACCACATGAGAACCCGTTACTCGACAAGATTAACGAAGCAAACCCACAAGACCTACTACCACCACCCCAGCTACCCGTAAACGTACCTATGCATGCAACGAAAGAACCCTAAGGGACTCTGTGCTACCAAATTTGGAGATGGTTCAAGGAAGCATCACAAGGCCAACCATCATGCCTAACAACTTTTGAGATAAAATCGTCTATGATCCAGATGATTCAGAACAACTTACAGTTTATAGGCATAATGACAGAGGACCAAACTAGCATTTCAAATAGTTCCTTCAACTTTGTGATACATTAATATATATTGGGGTTACCGAAGATGCTATTCATCTTCGGCTATTCCCTTTCTCCTTAATCGATAAAGCCTTTTCTTGGTTAGATTCGCAAGCACCAGAATCCATCACAACATGGAATGAACTTGCTCAAAAATTTCTACGAAAGTTTTTCCCTATTAGGAAGATGGTCCAACTAAGGAGAGAGATCCCAACATTCAAACAGTTAGAAGGAGAGAGTTTTCACGAAGCCTGAGAGCATTTTAAAACGCTAATACAGATGCCCACATCATGGATTACCTGAGTGTTTGAGGTTCCAAATGTTCTACAATAGGTTGGATGTGCACGCATGATCATGACTAGATGGAGCCGCAGAAGGAGCTTTAATGAACAGAACATACGAAGATGCATATGAGTTGAAAGAAAACATGTTGATGAATTACTTCCAGTGGCCAACTGAATGTTATACATATGGCTAGAAACCATTTACGGTAAAATTTGTCCAGGAGGATGATAGATTCCAACAAATTGTGGACAAACTCAACCACATAGAATCATCACCTAATGCGTCATTTATATATGGAGGAGACAAACTACTCTTTCATTACATTAATAATCCAATTGAGGATGTCAATTATATCGAAAAAAGGGGTGGAAACCCTTATTCAAGCACTTATAATCTCGGTTGGAGAGATCACCCAAACTTGAGATGAGGCAAAAATCAAGGAGGAGGTAACATCGCACAACCAAGCAGAAGCCTCAAGAAAGGACCAACCCAAATGACCATATTATATATTATCAACGCTTGGATCAGATAGAAGAAGAGATGCAGTCAATGAAAATTGAGGTAAAACAGCTACAGTCTGAGTGCACTAACACTACAAAAACATAGACTAAGCTAGAAGATCGATGAGCCAATTGATGAGTATGGTGGAAGATATCAAAAGACAAATTTGCAAGGAATCTCGAGCAACACAGAGAATAATTCTCGGAGAGAAGGGAAGGAGCATTTGAAAGCAATCGCGTTCCGTTCGAGCAAAATATTGAGTAGCCCAAAAAATAGCTCACGAGGAAAATAAAGAATATTCTAAGGATCTTCATAAAAATCCCCGAAAAACTGATACTAAACCAAAACCAGAGGAGGAAGATGAACCGATAGCTGAGTTGAAGAATAACCCAATCGAGGAACCTACACTAACAAGGGTACAATTCCCTTCACGGTTATAAAAGAAACAAAGACGAGATGGGGCAGAATTTGTAAGTTCTATAAACTTATTTAAATCCTTGATTGTAACTTGCCTCTAATTTATTTAATTTAAAAGGTTTCTAAATATGTCAAATATTTAAAAGAAATCATGTCTATGTGCCGAAAAAAAAAAGAAAGGAAGTTAATGTTAGCACCTCATGTAGTGCGGTTATATCCAAACAGATGCCCCAAAAAGTAAAACACCTTGGGAGTTTTATAATACCTATATAGATAGGGGATATAAATTTTAGCAAGGATCTATGTGATTTAGGAGTCAATATTAATTTAATGCCTTTATCCATATATGATAAACTCGGGTTAGGGGAGCTTAAAAATACCCAGATCACACTACAGTTAGCTGATAGGTCTTCAGTACGATCGAAAGGAGTACTTGAAGATGTGTTGGTCAGAGTGAGGAGCTTTATCATCCCAGTTGATTTTGTTATCTTAGATTTTGAAAAGGATCATGTGATACCCATTCTATTGGGTAGACCATTTTTAGCAATATCCAGGTCCACCATTGACTTGGAAAACAATGAATTAACTATGAGGATCAATGGTGAGATAGAAATTTTTAAATGTGGTCACCAGCAAAATTAGATAAATAGGGAAAAATTAGGGAAGAAATGTCTTGAAATATATGTAAAAATCCCTAATTACCTTGAGTCGAGGGAAGTGTTCTCTGTTGTCAGTGTAGGTGAAGTGGAATGATGGATGCTGGATTAACACTGATAGAAACAAACCAGGAAGAGCATCCACGGGCACACTGATTGAGCTGACGGATGAATACAACAGCAAAACTTGACATTCTTACTTGAAATTTAATGTTATGTATATTATTGAATTTTTACTTAATTTGTATTTTAGACTTTAATTTTTATTAATTTTTTGTTTAAATAGAAATCAAGATGCTCTGAAAATAGGAAGCCTGGACAAAAACAGAGTCGATGTTGCATCACAGCGCCTCCGTGCCGCAACACCTTGACCACAATGGGTAGAATCGAGAAAATCATCTCGATGTCGCGACACAACACCCTTGTGTTGTGACACAGAGGATAGTTTACCCAGGTTTTCAAAACTTCAGAGTGTGTCGCCACATCGAACACCAATGTCGCGACATCGGCATCCTGCCGAAGGTATCACAACATCGCTATGATTTTTTATAGGGTCAACTCGATGCAATTCCGCAACCCACTAGTTTTACACTTTTTTAACCCATTTTTAACTATAAAATACATCTTATTTTAACCCTAAAACATATCGTAAACCTCTTTTAAACCATAAAACTTTCTCTAAACCTTTAAATTTTTAAAACCCTTAAATTCCCTTTCTTCCATTGCAACAAATTATTTTTTTATTCTCCTCAGTGCAGGGACTAAGACAAAGCATTCACCGGGACTACTTCAAAGCAATTTTATGAGGAATTCGACGCATTACACTCGAGGTTAAGGGTTCCTAACATATATCTATCGTTTCATTAGATAAAGTGCTTGATAGCTTGCTAGTATTTAGAATATGATTACATTAACTATGTTGCCTAGGAAATCTAGAAAAACAAGCACACAAGAACCACCGGTGGTTTTGAATCCTCTAAAGTTTCAAAATTACAATGCTGAAAAATACTTCCTCGAATTTTAAGGAAAAACCTTTATTCAGGAAAAGGGATTCGAACCATCGATGGTTCTTTGTAATGAAATTTGGTCTTTAGTACGAAATTGTAGATGGGAGCGTTTCTACACAGTCCCAAAAGAAAATGTTTTTATTCCTCTTGTGCAAAAATTTTATGTTGCTCTTAAGGATGAGGAAACCCGAAGACCACAAGGTGTCATGTGGAAAACGATAATAGTGAGAGATAAGGATGTGTCATTTTTCCCGAAAAAGATTTGTAAATATTACGATGCGTCATATTATGTCTTTAACTATTCAGAAAATAATGATTTAACAGGATTTCAAGACGTCAATATGGAAAGCTTTGTTATATACTTAACAGAAATTCAAGGTAAATGTAACTTTCAACCAGAAACTGGATTACCGACCAATTTCATTCAAGCTATAATGTTTCCAACAGCTAAAATGTGGATCAATTTATTTGCACTAGAATTACACTTGCTCTTAATGTTTCTAATGTCAATATGTTCCGAGCTACTTTATTATATGGCATTTTACAAAAGAAACAAATATGCATAGGGCAATGGATCCATCAAAGTATGAAACATTGCATTAGTAGCCAGAAGGTTGGGATTTTCTTTCCCCATCTCGTGATGTCCCTTTGCAAGAGTGTAGAGATTCCAATGGAAGAGAATGAGTAGTTCATGGACCTAACCAAGAGCTTAATAGGGGATTCTAAGTACACTTAGTATGTAGAACTCAACCGAAAGTAGATCATCAATTGAAACAAAAAGAGAAAAAAGATGGACATCTTGGCCTCGCTCAAAAGAAAAGTAAAATTGACATCTACAAGAACGGAGTGAGATCAGTAGTGCAAAAATAAATGGAATGATAAGATGGATGCCAGAAATAGGCCCTATTCTTCAAGAATTTGCAAGGTGAAACAACATGAGAATACCTAATTATCCGCCAGATATGTTCGACCCCACACATCCAAAGTATGAGGATGAGGAGCAAGAGAGTGAGGAGTAGGAAGAAAGTGAGGATAAAGAAAGAGAAGGGAAGGAAGAGATAGCTTTTGAGGAAGAATAGGAGGATTGAACCAATTTTTTATTTTTTATTTTTCAAGATTGTAATTTTGGGATAATATTTATTATTTTAAGTGTAGGATTAATTGTAGACTTTTATACTTGCTTTTCATTTATGTTTTAAAGTTTTTTGTGTAGGAACCCCACATGAAAGGGACACAACGATTACGGGCTTTCAACAAATAGAAGGGAGCACCCACCAATAGAAGTACAGAACTACCACAATATATTAGGTAACTTATTTCCTCATCCTTTTAGTGCTACACATTGGTTAGGGGCATGTAAATAGGTTGATTGTGTTTTCTTTAACTTGGCATGATAGTAAATAACTTTGAATTTTTTATTATTAGACTTCTAAGTTTTATATATGACACTGTAAATAGGTATTGAGCAATTGAATATACCAAATGATATGAAGAATTCAGGGAAATGAGCATGCTAGTATGTATGATAAATAATTAAATTTACGATTATTTGAGTGATTAAATTCATGAATATTGAGATAGATAGGGATGACTCAAGGAATTGATTGGTATAAACCTAGAGCAAAAAAGCTAACCATGTTTATTCATCCTTAGTACCTATTTTGAGCCAAAAAACACTTCTTGATGAACCTTCTTTCTTAACCCGAGACAAAAATGTTAATTTGTAGATACCCTTTTTCTTTGGTCTTAAACTACACAACTATAGACGTCTGGCCATATGTATTGAGGGTTAAGTAGATACATCAAGGTACACAACCTTCTGGGTTATAAGGTGAGTCCCTAAGCCAACTCTTGCAAATGTATTATGCATGTTAGAATTTTCTGTAAAAATAAGTTGAAATACATGATGTGATGATTTTGTGAAAATTGTATGTTTGATGAACTTGTATGAATGATTCGTATGGAAAACATATATGATTTCTGAGGATATAGTGTCTGGATGAGTAAAGTGTCTATGTGTGTTTTGATGACATGAACAAGTATATTGTGAAAGAGTCTATTATGAGTAAGTCAAATGTGAATGAGGTTTTCATGTATCAATCTACATGAAGAGTCTATGTAAGTCTCTAGAGTCACTTAAAGGGGTCCGTCGGGATTAAAAACACAAATCTCTGAAAGGAAAAGTCCATGGCACTCTAAAGACCATATAGTGTAAGACCATGGCTGGGCCATGGCATCATATGGAATATGTATAGGACGGTTGGATGAGTACCAACGATGAAGGAAAAACCTCACAATGGTGAGTTTAGGTAAATCCCTATCGACAAAAACACCTATTTCCATATAAGTTAGCCTTTGTGGCTATATTTATTAAATGGAAGCCTTTGTAGTGATCTCTGTTAAAATGAAGCCTTTGTAACTATCTCTGTTAATGAAAGCCTTTATGGCTATCTCTGCTAAAGGAAGCCTTTGTTAAAAAGGAGCCAAGGCTACACTAAAGAAGTGGCACACTAGGCTGATATGCATATAGGGGAAACCAAGTGGCGTGTCAAAGTCTGCACTGAATTTCATTAAGTATCCCAAAGTATATCCAGTAGACTAAGGGATAAAGTAGGAAAGTCTAAAATTTTACTAAGTCGATATAATAACCACACCTCTTGGTAAGTTTGATAGCTCTATATATTATGATTTCAGAAGAGTAAGAATGTAAAAGACATAAATACAGTAGGGAGTGAATAAGAGGCCCTTCATGGTGGTTTTATGTAAAGGATATGTTAGTAAACTATTTGTAAACAGGGTTTTAATGGTAATCCCATGTCCATTCAAGCAGTTGTTGCTACTGGTTTGGGAAGGATGGTTGGATTCAGAACTCCGAGCTACAATAAAGGTGAGTTTCATGTGTATATGAAGTATCGTAAAGTTTTCGAATGTTAACAAATGAGATATATGAATTACACCATGAATAATATGATGTGTGGTATGTCTGCATGTGAAATCAGGTATGGAATAGTATGAATTTTTAAAAAGTGTGAATGAATCTAAGTAAGTGTGTTCTGTGTTAAAAGAGTAACATGACCAATTGTGATGCCTTCGGTAGGGCAAGTACATTGCTAACTAGACTGGTAGATCACGACATGCAGATATGTGTAAGACTATGTGGTAGAGACCCATTGCATCATATGATAATGAAAATACTCATGGTGTTTCCTCCAGTAAGATGTAAACCAGTCTGGCAGATCATGACATGAAAATATGTACAAGACCATGTGGGAGAAACCCATGGCATCCTCTAAGATAGTCCACCAAGATAGTAAACACGTGATGTTCTATAAAGCCTTTGTGTCGTAATCTATAAAGCCTTTGTGGCGTATTTTTTGATGCATGTATTTTGTGATGTTCTATAAAGCCTTTGTGTCGTAATCTATAAAGCCTTTGTGTCGTAATCTATAAATTTGGTCAACTGCCTATATGGTGTAATATGGGTAAGTTTTGAGACTCTTCGTTAGCTGATGCTATGATAAGATCTAGTAAGTTTGAAGGTATCTCTATTTGGATAGTCTTATGGCAAAATTAAATATGCCTTGGGGTCATTTCCTAAAAAGAGTTTCTAGAAGTGTTCTTGAAGAGAGAATCTGCCATAGTAACTCATCGGTACAAAGAAATTGGTGTAATCGTAGATATGAATGGTTTAAGTGTTCGTCAAATCTGAGTTTGTATACGTTATGTAAGGAAGTTATCTAAATTTTATAGTATTCGCCAAATTTGAATGTTTCATGCCATATATATAAAAACATTATTTGAAGTATAAGTTGTCCATCAAACCAGAGCTGTAACATCCCTAACCCGTATCCGTCGTCAGATTAGTGTTCCGGAGCATTACCGTACAATTAGAAACATTTAAATAGTATTTCACTTGCTAACATAAACATATCGTATATCAATCATACATGCACACTCCGTCCCGAAATTGAGCCCTCGAGGCCCTAGAAATACTTTAGAAATGATTCGGGACTAAATTGAAAACATTTGAAAAGTCTAAGAAAATTTTACAAAAGATTTTGAAACAGGGGTCACACGGCCGTGTGGCCAGGCAGTGTGTCTCACACTACTGAGACACACGCTCGTGTCTCAGGACATGTAACCTTCAAACTAGGGACACACGGCCGTGTCCCAGCCTATGTCCTTGCCCTTGTAACTCACTGAGTAGGGTCACACGCCCGTGTGTCAGGCCGTGTAACTCTCGAAATTGCCTAGCACGCCAGTGTGACAAGTCGTGTATTAGGCCGTGTAACTTACTGACTTGCATACAAAGAAACCTTCAAGAGACACACGGCTGTGTTCCCAGGCCGTATGTCACGTACGACTGAGTCACACGCCTGTGTCTCAGGCCGTGTGGACCTAAAATTTACCAAAAACAAGCCATTCCCAACACCAATTCATGCAAGAACATTTGAACAACTTGTGCAGACTAACAAGGCATCAAACCATACCTAAACATACATATACTTTCCATTCCACAAGCAATTCACACCTAACCAATCTAACCATTTACACATGCATCCAATGAACATAAATGTAACTGCCCGTTTTCAGTGAAATTGAAACAGTTGTTTCAGGACCACAAATCTCATGATTAAATTATTATTTTCTTATTATAAAGTCTATGGGATGTTAGTAAGGTCATATTAAAATTTCGTTAAAAAATTTTGACGCTTGCATTCTTAATTAAGGAAAAAGGTATAAAAGTAGAGTTCTACTAGTTAAAGGGGTCTAATGGATATGAAACTTTAAAGTGAATGGATTTAAATAGGCATGGTTTAGTTAATTTTTAAAGGTTAAAAACAAAGGTTAATATGGTAATTAGTAAGATCATCATAAAATAAATAAAAGAAAATTTTAGTGTTCATATTCATGAGCTTTCTTCTCCACCGAAAATAGGTTTAGAAAATCCCATATTAAAAGCTTGAAAATTTGGTTGAGCTCTTGTGATTGCATGGTATGAATTTTAACTCCATTTTTAATGATTTCTATGGTTTTGAATTTGTTGTAGCTTAATCTAGTTAGCTCGGGGACTAATTTCTAAAACTGTTAAAGAATTAGAGTTCTGGAATGCTCTTGTGTGATTCTTTAGGTTTAATGGTAGATTATGAGTCCTTGTTGATAAATAAACAAGTTTTGTAAAGTGATTTTTGATAGAAATTGTATTTAGGGACTTTTTTGTATAAATGGTAAAAGATCATGGTAAATTTGTGAAATGATGATTAATATGGATGGATTTAGGTCCCTAGTAAACTCGGCTAGCATGAGAAGAGGATTAAAATGTTTAAATTTCAATTTCTGAGTTTAAGGACTAAATTGTGAAAAGTTAAAATATTAGGGAAAAATAGTAATTTTGTAAAAATATGAAATATGGACAGAATTAAATAATAGAGTTATTAAATGGACTGAATTTGCCTATTTAGATCAAGATAGACCTCGTACAAATTTAGATTGGAGAAAAGCTAAAGCCTCGGAGTAGTTCAACTTCATTTTATGCCATAATCGTTGAGGTAAGTTCAAAGTGTTTTAATATGTAAACGAATTTCTATTTGTGTATTTATTTTATGATGCTTTCATTATTTTGTATATGGAAGAATATTATTGAATTGCACATACGTGCCTCTGTTTGTACTTCAGTACCCCTGTTTGTACTTCTGTACCCCTGAATTGCACATACGTGCCCCTTTTTGTACTTCAGTACCCCAGTTTGTACTTTCGTACCCCTGAATTGCACATACGTGCCACTTTTTGTACTTTAGTACCCCTGAATTACACATACGTGCCCCTGTTTCTACTTCGTTACCCCTAAATTATACATACATGCCCCTATTTGTACTTCGGTACCCCTAAATTGCACATACGTGCCCCTATTTGTACTTCGGTACCCTTGGATGTACTTTTGTACCCTGTTTAGGCTTCGGTAATTCTGAACTGAGTAATGTATGAATCGTATTCAATTTATTGTTAGATTAAATGATATGTTACATTCTTATTAAGTTCTATAAATTTATTTGTTCTTGTGAATTGTTTTGTAGATCGTTGTCGCTGACATTTTGAACGGATCAAATCTTTAGCTCACATTATCCAGCGATATTGGTAGTTTATGTATCTCATAAGGTAGTGCCATGTACAAACATAGGTAGTTGAATTTATGGTTGAAATGTATTTAGGATGTTTGATGAATATGTATAAAATAACTAAATGTGTTTGTGTTTTGGTAACATATATGCATATAGGCTATAATGCTTGTTTTAGAAGGTACCTTTGGTCACTTTTGGTAATGGATGAGAATGGTTTATTAGTAACATTGATGGTTTGTTTCATTGTGTTATTTCATGTGCATGTTTAAATATAGTAAGATTATGATATGTTTTGAAAGGCATTGGCATTTGTAGTTGATGAATAAAAAGTGGTACAATATGCATGTTTAGGTAAGTTGTGGTTGAATGGCATATTGATTTATTGATTTTGAAAATTTTAATTGGTTATTTCATATAGGTTTTGGTCATGTTTTGATGCTTTGATTATGTGTATTAAAGGCCTTTAGGTGGTTGTATGAGTTGATGTTGGAAATGGCTTGATTTTGCCCAAATTCATGTCCATATGGCTTGAGACAAGGGTGTGTGACTCAGCCGTGCATGACACACAGTGTGGCGACACGGTCGTGTGTCCCCTATAGGTTTTATTGCATAAAAGTCAGGCTGTTACACGGCTTAATACACGGCCTGGAACATGGGTGTGTAGGGCTATTTCAAGAGTTACACGGCCATGTAACCTACTCCGAGAGTTACATGGGTGAGGACACGAGCTAGGACATGGCCATGTGTCCCTATTTCGATTGTTACACAGCCTGAGACATGGGCATGTGTCTCATCCGTTTGAGGCACACGACCTGGCCATATGGCCGTGTGACCCCCTAGAGTCCAATTTTTCTAACTTTTTTTTGAACTTTCCAATTGTTTCTAATTTGGTCCCGAATTGTTTCTAATGTATTTCTTGGGCCACAGGGGCTCGATTTAGGGACAATACATATGTGATTGGAACTTATGAATGATTTATATGAATGATTTATATCATTTTTATGTCAATGTATGGAACTTATGTTTTAAATATTTAGTTTGTATGGTAATGCTCCGTAATCCTATTCTGGAGACGGATACAGGTTAGGGGTGTTACATTTAGTGGTATTAGAGCTACGATTTAGTCGATTCTAGGATTAACATAATAGACTAAAGTTTAGTATATACATGCCACATATACCATGTGATAGTGTGATGTTTTTGATCTATTCTAATATTGTATTTTCTTATAGAATCAAGATGTCAGCTGAATCAAATCGAGCTATAGCTAATGAAGCTGAAAGTAATGTTCAAACTTCGAATCCTAAATCCAGTAATAGTGCGTCTATTCCATAATACATTGTGATGATATGAAAAATGTATTCCTTGGAATGATGAATCAATGGTTCAATGAGTTCAAGCAAGCAAATCTTGCAACTCTGCCACCTGCACTTACTGTTGTGCCTCCTCCGGCACCCCTGGATACTCCAAACCTTGTACCTGTGACGGTTACCAAAGTATCAGTTGATAAAATTTGAAAATATAAAGTGGAAGAATTTAGAGGTAAGGTAAATGATGATCCTTCAAAAGCTGAGTATTGGCTAATGAATACAAAGAGAGTTTTTGCGGAATTGTTGTGCATTCCTGAAGATTGTTTGAGGTGTGTGGTAACCTTACTGAAAGATGAGGCGTATTTATGGTGGGATACTTTAAGAAAGATGACATCGAATGATTGTGTTAACTAGGAATTCTTTTAGGCTAAATTCAAGAAGAAGTATGTCAGTGGGCTGTTCATTGATAGGAAAAAGAAAGAATTTCTCGAGTTAAAACAAGGAAATCAGACTGCAGCTGAGTATGAACATGAATTTGTGCAGTTAAGCAAGTATGCTCGTAATATCATATCAAATGAGGAAGAAATGTGTATTAGATTTGAAGACAGGTTGAATGATGATATTCGTATGTCTATAGCAGCATTAAAGTTATGATAATTTGAAGAACTTTCAGAGCGGGCTCAAAAAGTTGAAGAAATTTGTAAAAGAAAACGACAGCCATATTCAAAATTTCGAGAATATAACAAAAGGGGATCATTCAAGTCTACTCAACCAACTCCATCGAAGAAATTTAGAAATGACACAAGTCGATCAGTTGCCCCTTCAAAGTTCATTGGTAGAGAGAAACTGAGGCAAAACAATTTCCAGTCAGTTAATTCTCCAACAGCTAGTGTTGGAAGTGTAAGAAATGTTGAGAGAACTGTTCCTATATATGATGAATGCAACAAAAGGCATTTTGGTGAGTCTCGATCAAATTTGGGAGCTTGTTTTCGTTGTGGGTCTACTGACCATTTTCTTCGTAACTGTCTAAAGAAGCAAAATGATTTCCGTAACCAATCAATCAAGCCTGAAACAACTCCTCAGAGAGGTAGACGATCTAGAAACACTAGAAATGCTACTTTCGGTTGAGGAAAGAATAGCGAGATGAATGAACAGTCTGAAGCAAGAACACCAACTAGGGCCTATTCAATTCGAGCTCGAGAGGAAACTACTACTCCAAATGTTATTGCGGGTACTTTTTCCCTCTTTGATATTAATGTATATGCATTGATTGATCATGGATCAACTTACTCGTATATATG
The DNA here is from genome assembly GCA_013467495.1 of Gossypium gossypioides. Taxonomy (NCBI): domain Eukaryota; kingdom Viridiplantae; phylum Streptophyta; class Magnoliopsida; order Malvales; family Malvaceae; genus Gossypium; species Gossypium gossypioides. The sequence continues at coordinate 22,529,898 of CM025151.1, forward strand.
CACTACATTAGTAGACAAAAAGAAATTATCTGTTGAATTCACTGAATATACTATCAAAGTTACAAACCCCTGGGTCATTGTGTTCTAGTTAATCAGTTATGTAGATCATGTCCATCGAAAATTAGGGGTTACAATTTCCCAACTAGTTTGATGTTGTTGTAACGCGTAGGTTTGTGTAAGTGTACACAGTCATTATCAAGTAATAACTAAGTATCGAGTTATCGTCTCCACAGGGATTGTACTTGTGCTAAGTCACTTAATTTGTAAAATTGTATTAACAATTTGGTAAATAAAAACACAATATAGTTGAG
>CM025151.1:22550462-22565121 GCA_013467495.1 Gossypium gossypioides
TAAACATGATAAATCAAGTATGTTATTACAACCATCTCATGATTGATCTTTGGGCATACTCTAACAGTAATGCCCCAAATTTTTTTTTTTTTGAATGTATGTGTTTACAAATTAATTTACTTTGGTATGGTGGTTAAGTACTTGGAAAGTATGTTTTGTGTCCCAAGTTTGATTCTCTTGTTTTGGGATTTTCTTTTAATTTTGGTTTTAAGTTAAACATGAGCCTTAGGGCTTAAATTAATTTCTTTGTTGGATTATGATAATAATTAGTTTAGTGGTTTAATGTTTAGTCTTTGGCTTTTTTGGGGTCTTGAGTTGAAATCTTGTTATACACAAGTGTAGAATAATTTTTGCTTGGACCTTTGTTGGATGTTAGAGTTTTAGTAAACTCTATAAAATCTTTTATTAATTTTATTATAATTTAATTTCTATCCTCATCCCTATTTTTTCTCCTTTGCTAACCGCCAAACCCAAGTTGCTTCACACATTTCCCTTGTGTCTTATTCTGTAGTTTTTTTTTTCTATTTGCTTTTCACCTTGTGCTTTTTTTCTTTCTTTCTTTTGCTCGAGTTCTTTGATTATTGGGAGTAAATTCTTCATGCTATTGACTCTCTTGTGTATTCGCTTCAATTGGAACGTATTTCTTGCGCAAGGTAAGTTTCATTTGGTTAGTTTACTGTTTTATTGGGGATGTTCTTGTTTAAGTTTGTTTTTCATTCAAAGGGGGTTTTTAGTTGGTATGTTTTCATTTAATATTAGGTTTGGTGTTTCTATGCATTTGATTTAGGCGAAGGGTGTGAGAATCTTAATCCTCCAGTAGAGTAGGTTTGATTTTTCGACGTTGTTTCAAGGAAGTAAGTATTCAAATCTACATTTTAAGGGTTCAATATTCAATTTAAGAAGGTTATTTTGCTTGGGTATTATGGATTAATTCACATCAATTGATGAATAAATGTAGCTTTCTTGAAGTTCTAGGAGTGTGGTTAATCATATTTATGATCAGGTGTGTGAAAGCAACCCCAAAACTCATTCAAAATTTGTTATAATTGCAAAAATAGGGGCTGTTTTGAAACTACCCAGTGACCACACGACCGTGTGTCAGGCCGTGTGTTGGACCGTATGTGCCACACAGCCGTGTACGAGGTCGTGTGCTAGGCCATGTGGAGCACACGACTAGGTGAGTTCTTGCAGCACGTGTGGCTTGGTCGTGTGGAGCACACGGGCTAGGTTTTTGAGCCATGTGGGCTATACGACCGTGTGGACCATTTTGGTAAATTTTTTGGCTCGATTTGGGGTAGTTTCAAGGACTCAAATTTTGGGTCTGAAGACATCGTAAAGGGCTAGAAAATTGTAAGTTTTTATACGTAAGTTCATATGAGTAGTTTAAAAGATATGATAAGTAGGATAAGCTATAATTAAACTATATGCTATGTTATAATCAGTATGAATCATGTATGTAAGCATTCCATGTGATATATGCTATATGTATGTATGCTTTTTATTTATAAGTATGATATGCATATGTTTGGGGTGGGTTATGTTATGAAGGAGGAAGTGTATATGGTAGTTTACACTGCAAATATGGCAGATAGTCCTCAAATTATATGTATGGCAGCTCAGCTGCAAATATGTAAGTGGCACATCACAACAATTGGTGATGGATGGACTCACACAGTCCTTTATGGTGTTATTAGCTAGATGGAGATGGTGTGTGGCAGATAGGGGTAGAACATGCCATGATACGATTTGATATGATATGACATCACATGATATGCGAAGTAACTATACTATGTGATATTATAAACTATGGTCGGAAAAGATATTATCTGTAAAATATGATAAGATATGATTTGCATTAAAATTCGATATGATAAGAAATGTTATGATATTTGTCATAAGACAATTCGATAATTGTGTTCACATACACTATGATTTTGGGCAAAATCACACACTGGGCTTTAAGCTCACGTTTTGTTTACTTCATTTCAAGTAATTGTCCAACTTAGGATTGGAAGGCGACACTGGAGCTCGGGTTTCACATTTGGGTTTAGGTTCCATAGATTTTGTTATATTGTTTAATTTGGACATTTCAGACTTTATTTTAGGTTTGTTTAGGTTTTAAACATTTTATGTTCGGTTTAGATTGTTAGGATTATATTAGATTATATTAGTTTTATCATGCTACAGCTTTAACTGGTTAACAACACTTAACTTAAGATAACTAAAATGAATCTTGGTTTTACAAACAATAAGTTTTAAGGTTTTTCCATTGCAAATTAAACCATAAGTTTTTACAAAAATGTTTTCATGAATGTTTTAAGTAAAATAACTTTGATTTTCGTTATGCAAACAAACTGAGAATTTGAGGAAAATAAATCATTTTTTTCCTTAAAACAGTAACTCATAAGAACTTTCTTCTGTTGAAGCGTATTTTCACCAAGTGCTACATCAATTTTTGTATAAACGTTGTGATCTTCATAATTCAGTCGTAACTTCTAGACCGAGTGTGGGGTGTTACATTTGGTGGTATCAAAGCCAGGTTTCAAAACTCGGTTGTGTATTTTTGGGTCCAAAATATTTTAAGAAATAATTTTTTGTTTGAACTAAAATTTATGGAAGAGATTTTTTTTGAATAATTGGATAAATGAAGCCGAGACTCCAGCACTGATCCAAGTAAGAACTCTAAACTTTAGTTTTTCTTTAGAGATACTTTGCATTTGATACTTTAGTATAAGAAATGAATTTTAGAGACTATAGATTAGTAAAACACTCTTTAAACACTAATAAGCATTTCGGTAAAACTTTAAGATTTAGGTTTAAAAACTAAAACTGATTTCATAAATTTTGAAAATTTTAGATAACACAATGAGCACTCGTGGTTCTCGTTGACATGGTACCTGTGGGCGTGGTAGTCGCCGTCAAGGGGCTCAAGTTGAGCCTTCTTCGATGGACAATATGCCCTAATTAGATACGAATGAGACTGTCAATACTCCGATTGCTGAGACTAAGTCTACGGCTCAGACTGTCGAGGATGATCCACTATGCCAACCAATGTTGAGGGTTTTAAAGAGGGTCGCTCGGACCCATACGGGATCTGGATCTAGAAGCTAAGGGTCGATAACCAAATGACTCCGGTCTAATGGGGCTGAGTTGTTTAGAGGCGTCATTAGAGTCGCCCCGACTATGGCTGAGTATTGGTTAGAAGCCACCGAAAGGATAATGAATGACTTTGCTTCGTGGTGAGGCATACTAGTGGTGGTTGACTATGTAAGAGGGTAGTCAGCCTGAGCAGCTGACGTGGGATTATTTTCAGAAAGCCTTCCAAAGTAAATATGTGGGAGCAAGCTATGTTGAGGCCTGTAAATACGAGTTTATGGGGCTAACTCAGAAGGACAAATCGGTGGCCAAGTATGATGCCAAGTTTTTACGATTGAGCCGGTATACTTGAGGGTTGGTTGCTATGATTAATAAAAGAGCATACATTTTGAGGAGGGCTTAAGATATGATCTCAAGATTTTGATAGCTCCTCAGAGGGAGCAGGTTTTTGTGGCCTTGGTTGAAAAGGCAAAGATAGTTGATAAGGTTAAATGCACTGAGAGCGAGAAGAAGGAGCGAGAGAAAAGTTAGAACAAGAACAAGAGGGATTTGAGTTTTTCTATTTCTTCACAATGGCCCATGAAATGGGCCAGGTTTGATAGACCTCTGCAGGTAGAGCCAACTGCCAGAGTTAAGCCAATTGTTAGAGTTGAGCAGTTCAAGTATATGGATACTGTATTAGGAGCCATCCGGACGAGTGTTGAAAGAGGATTGGGGCATGTTTTAGGTGTGGGACAATGAGGCATAAGATTCGTGAGTGTCCCCTTATGGTTGATCCTAAGCAGGCTCTCGTTCAGCGTCAGATTTTGTCTTAGAGGGCTGGTTAGCAACCTGCTAGGAGCCGTGGTCAGATATGAGGGGGTAATGGTAGTGGTCATGGTCAGAGAGCACTGGGCAGAGGTGCGGGTCAGACTAAAGCTAGGCAGCCAGCTTTGGTTTATGTGGCAAGGTGCCGTGAGGATAGAGATGCAGCGGATGTGATTCCCAGAATGTTCATTGTCCATACTTTTCCTTATTTTGCTTTAATTGATTGTATCTCTACGCATTCCTATGTATCTAGTAGTGTAGTAGAGAATTTGGGGATTGTGGTGAAGGACACTAGTTGTGAACTTTTTGTGATTAGTCCATTGGGTCAATCTATTCGAGTTAGTAAGGTATATAAGAGGTGTCTGCTTGAGGTTAAAGGATATGTATTCCCTGCTAATTTGATGGAGTTGTCATTTGGGGTGTTTGACTTGATTTTGGGTATGGATTGGTTGGTGGAACATCATGTAGGGTTGGAGTATGAGACTAAAAGAGTGACCTTTGAGGTTGGTGATGGTATGGAGGTTGTGATGGTTAGCAAGTGTTGAGATTATTTATCTAGCGTGATCTCTGCTTTAGTAGCTAAAAAGCTTAAGGGTTGTGATTCGTATTTAACTTATATGCATGATACAAGTAGTGTGGGCTCGGCTGTAGAAGGGATTTGCATTGTTAAGGATTTTTTGGATATTTTTCCTAAGGAGTTGTCGGGATTACCTCCGGATAAAGAGGTTAAGTTTGGGATTGAATTTCTGCCTGGTATAGCTCCTGTGTTTATTGCCCCTTATCAAATGGCACCAAAAGAGCTAAAGGAATTTAAGTTGCTACTTCAGGAACTTTTAGACAGAGGGTTTATTTGACCTAGTGTGTCCCCGTGGGGAGCACCAATTCTTTTCATTAAGAAAAATATGGATCAATAAGGATGTGTGTGGATTATTGTCAATTGAACAAATTGAAGAAAAAGAATAAGTACCCACTTTCGAGGATTAATGATCTATTTGATCAGTTTCATGACACTTCTATGTTTTCAAAAATTGATCTTTGTTTTGGGTATCATCAATTGAAGCTTAAGGAAGCTAATGTGCATAAGGCCGCTTTCAGGACTTATTATGGACATTAAGAGTTCCTTATTATGCCCTTCGGGTTGACTAACACTCCGGTAATGTTCATAGATCTCATGAACTAGGTTTTTTAGCCATATCTTGATCAGTTCATCGTAGTGTTTATCGATGAAACTCTGGTATATTCAAAGACTGAGGATGAGCATGATAAGCATCTTCAAGCAATTCTTTAGATTCTATGTGAAAAGGAACTGTATGCTAAGTTAAGTAAATGTGTGTTCTGGTTGGGTGATGTTATATTTTTGGGGCATGTGGTTTTTGTCGAGGGTATCCGGGTGGATCCTAATAAGATAGAGGCTATTGTGGACTGGAAGTAGCCTCGAAATGTAACTAAACTATGAAGTTTTTTGCGTTTGGTGTGATACTAACGAAGGTTTGTTGAGGGGTTTTCTTTGATAGCAGCACTTTTGACTAAGCTGCTATGCAAGAATCTCCATTTGTTTAGGCTATTGAGCAGCAATCGAGATTTGAGAAGCTCAAGTTAGTTTTGACTCAGGCACTTGTTTTAATTCAGCCTGAGCCTGGGAAAGAGTTCACGGTTTATAGTGATGCTTTGCACACTAGTTTAGGGTATGTTTTGATGCAGGAAGGTAAAGTGGTTGCTTATGCGTATAGATAACTTAAGCAGCACAAGGGTAATTATCTGACTCATGTCCTTAAGCTCTAGAGGCATTACTTGTATGGTGACAGATGCATCATCTACATTGATCATTAGAGTCTGAAGTAACTCCTCACTCAGAAGGAGTTGAATCTTAGGTAGCGTTGCTAGATCGAGTTATTTAAGGATTATGATTGTTTGATTAAGTATCATCCTGGTAAGGCTAATGTGGTGGCCGATGCTCTTAGTCGGAGATCTATGTCTAATTTGAGGGTGATATTTGCTCGCCTAAATTTGTTTGATGATGGTGGAATTCTGGCTGAGTTGCAAGTTAAGCCGTCTTGGTTGGATGAGATTAAGAGTAACCAGCTTTTGGATGAGTCTCTGAGTAGTCAGGTTTAGCAGATGATGAGGGTAAGACTTCAGATTTTGGGTATAGTAATGATGGGATTCTATGTTGTCGGGGTTGCATCTATGTGCCTAAGGATGTAGATTTGAGACAGTCTATTTTACGAGAAGTGCATAGTAGCTCTTATGCTATGCATCCTAGGAGTAATAAGATGTATCGTGATCTCTACGAATTGCATTGGTGGCCTGGGCTGAAGCATGAGGTGACTGAGTTTGTGTCTCATTGTTTGACCTGCCAGCAAGTTAAGGCTAAGCATCAGCTATATTTTGGACTACTTCAACCCGTAAAGATTCCATTGTGGAAATGAGAACGGGTGACTATGGATTTCATTTGTGGGTTGCCTTGGACACCCACTAAGAAGGATTCAGTTTGGGTTATTGTGGATCGATTAACTAAATCTGCCCATTTCATCCTGCTTAGGACTGACTACTCCTTAAAAAAGTTAGTAAAACTTTATGTTTCCAAGATTGTCAGATTACATAAGGTTCCTGTGTCTATCATTTCAGATTGGGATCCCCGTTTTACTTCCTGTTTTTGGCAGAAGCTATATGAGGCTTTGGGTACGCGACTAGATTTTAGCACGACTTTTCATCCTCAGACTGATCGTCAGTCTGATAGGGTAATTCAAATTTTGGAGGATATGTTTTGGAGCTGTGTTATTGATTTTCAGGGTAGTTGGGAGGAGTATTTGCCACTGGCTAAATTTTCTTATAACAATAGCTTTTAGTCTAGCATTCAGATGGCTTCCTATAAGGCTCTTTATGGTAGGAAATGTCGCACTTCGCTTTGTTGGACTGAGTTGGGTAAGAGAAAACTTTTGGGTCTTGAGTTATGGTTGAGACAGAGGACAAGGTGCATTTGATTCAAGATCGACTTAAGGTCACTTCTAATAGACAGAAGTCGTGAGACGAGAGATTGAGTATGAGGTAGGGGACCATGTCTTTCTTAAGGTGTCTCGTTGGAAGATAGTTCTCCGGTTTGATCGTAAGGACAAGTTAAGCCCTCATTTCATTGGGTCATAATAGGTTTTGAGGCTTGTTGGGCCAGTTGCTTATCAGCTTGAGTTACCTCTGGAGTTGGATTGCATCCTCGACGTCTTTCACGTGTCTATGCTGAGACATTATCGATCTGATCCTTCGCATGTGGTTCCAGTGGAAGAGATTGAGTTGAGGCCAAATTTGTCTTTTGAGAAGGAGCCGATACAGATTTTAGACCATGGCGTTTAAGTTTTAAAAAGGAAGACCATTCATTTGGTTAAAGTGCTTTGGCAGAATCATGGTTCTAAGAAAGCTACTTAGGAGCTTAAGGATTTGATGCATCAGCAGTATCCTCATCTTTTCGAGTCAGGTAAATTTTGAGGACAAAATTTCTTTTAGGAGGGGAGAGTTGTAATGCCCCAATTTTTTTATTTATGAATGCGTATGTTTACAGAATAATTTGCTTTGGTATGGTGGTTAAGTGCTTCAAAAGTATGCTTTGGGTCCCAAGTTTGATTCCCTTATTTTGGGATTTTTTGTTAATTTTGGCTTTAAGTTAAGCTTGAGCCTTAAGGCTTAAATTAATTTATTTGTTGGGTTATGATAACGATGAGCCTAGTGGTTTGATGGTTAAGCATTTGGTTTCTTCAAGGTCGTGAGTTCAAATCTTGTTATATGCAAGTGTGGAATAATTTTTGCTTGGACCTTTGTTGGATATTAGAGTTTTAGTTAAACTCTATAGAATCTTTTATTAATTTTTTTATAATTTAATTTCTATCCACATCCCTACTTTTCCTCTGCTAATCGCCCAAACCCAAGTTGTTTCACATGTTTCCCTTAGTGTTCTATTCTACCTTTTTTTTCTATCTTCTCTTCATCTTGTGCTTTTGTTTTCTTTCTTGCTTTTGCTTGAGTTCTTTGAATATTGGTAGTAAATTCTTGGTGTTATCGACTATCTTGTGTATTTCACTTCGATTGGAATGTATTTCTTGCGCAAGGTAAGTTTCATTTGGTTAGTTTACTATTTTGTTAGGGATGTTCTTATTTAAGTTCGTTTTTCTTTCAAAGGGGGTTTTTAGTTGATATGTTTTCGTTTAATATTAAATTTGTTGTTTCTATGCATTTGATTTAGGTGAAGGGTGTGAGAATCCTAACCCTCCAATAGAGTAGGTTTGATTTTTCAACATTTTTTCGAGGAAGTATTCGAATATGCATTTTAGGGTTGAAAATTTGGTTTAAGGATGTTATATTGCCCGAGTATTGTGGGTTAATTCGTATCAATTGATGAATGAATGTAGGTTTCTTAAAGTTCCAGGAGCGTGGTTAATCATATTTACGATCAGGTGTATGAATATGACCTAAAAACTCATTCAAAATTTGTTAAAATTGCGAAAGTAGGGGCTATTTCGAAACTGCCCAGTGACCACACAACCGTGTGTCAGGCTATATGGTGGACCGTGTGTTCAACACGGCCGTGTGCTAGGTCATATGGAGCACACGGCCGTGTGAAACTCTGTAAACCATGTGGGTAGACCGTGTGGAGCACACGGGCTAGGTTTTTGGGCCATGTAGGCCCTTTTGGTAAAAGTTTTAGCCTGATTTGGGGTCGTTTGAGGGACTCAAAATTTGCGTCTGAAGACATCATAAGGGGATGGAAAACCGTAAGTTTCAGTACGTAAATTCATATGAGTAGGTTTAAAAGATATGATAAGTAGGATAAGCTATAATTAAACTATATGCTATGTTATGATCAAAATGAATCATGAAAGTAAGCATGCTATGTGATATATGTTATATGTATGTACTCTTTATGTTTATGAGTATGATATGCATATGTTTGGGGTGGGTTATGTTATGATGGTGGAAGTGTATATGGAAGTTCACACTGTAAATATGGCAACTGGTCTGCAAATTATATGTATTGCAACTCAGCTGCAAATATGTTAGTGGCACATCGCCACAATTGGGTGTGATTGAATGGATGGACTCACGTAGTCCTTTATAGTGTGGTTGGCTGGACAAAGATGGTGTGTAACAGATGGGGGTAACACATGCTATGATACGATTTTATATTACATGACATCACATGATATGCTAAGTAACTATACTATGTGATATGATAAACTATGGTAAAAAAAGATATGATCTGTAAAATATGATAAGATATGATTTGCATTAAAATTCAATATGATAAGAAATGTTATGATATTTTTCATAAGACGATTTGATAATTACATTCACATGCACTGTGGTTTTGGGCCAAATCACACACTGGGCTTTAAGCTCAAGTTTTGTTTGCTTCATTTTAGGTAATCTTCCAACTTAGGATTGGACGGCAACACTAGAGCTCAGGTTTCACTATTGGGTTTAGGTTCTATGGATTTTGTTATATTGTTTAATTTGGACATTTCAGACTTTATTTTGGGTTTGTTTAAGTTTTGGACATTTTATGTTTGCTTTAGATTGTTAGGATTATATTAGTTTTATCATGCTAAAGCTTTAACCAATTAATGATACTTAACTTAAGATAACTGAAATGAATCATGGTTTTACAAACAATAAGTGTTAAGGTTTTTTCGCTGCAAACTTAACCGTAAGTTTTTACAAAAATAAATTCGTACGCGAATGTTTTAAGTTAATTAACTTTGATTTTTGTTACGCAAACAAACTGAGAATTTGCAAAAAAAAAACAAACTTTTTTTCTTAAAAGAATAATTCGTAAGAACTTTCTTCTGTTGAAGCGTATTTTCACCAAGTCCTACATCAGTTTTTTTATAAACGTTGTGACCTCCATGATTCGGCCGTAACATCTAGGTCGGGTGTTATAGTAATAATTACTTTCGTTAACTATAGTAATATAATATTAAAATTTATGAAAAATTTCAAAAATTAATCTTAAAAATTAGTAACTTTTTTTCGATAAAATAAGATGGCAACACCCTAAATTACAGATAATGTCATAGTTCTTCCTAGACAAAATCTTGATTCAAATCATCCTGAAGGGAAAAGGCCAAGCTTGAAGGAGGATCCATGAAATGTTGCAAATCATACCATCTTCAGGTCATGAGTTTTGCCATCGCATCTGCTACTTTATTTGCATCATAAGCTAAATGTTGCAAAAAGACTTGTCATTGTATAATTATTTCATCTTATCATCCAAAGCAATAGAGCTTTCCATACTGAGGTCAGCAACAACTATTGAAACTGCAATCATGTTATCACTCTCTATATAATTTATCTGACGTAATTTGATATGGCAAATTAGGCTTTCCCGGTATACCTAAGGAGCTTATTCTCAAGAAAAGTAGCGTTATTTCTGTAGTTTTTTGTAATTTTTAGATTTTAATTTACTAAGTGTAAATGCCTTGTTTTTACTCATTTTGAGACCCAATTTGGCCAATAGTTCCATTTGGGGCCCAAACATATGGTTGAGTTATGTAGGGACGTGTTGGAGTCTGAAATCGAGTAAGAATGGCACCAAAGGAGAGGGTATTGCAATATCCAAACCTTGGAATCTCGATACCTCCAACTGACCTGAGATTGGAGACCACCCTTCAGTGGCATCATGATATCCACTTTGGGTATCACGATATCCACCCTCTAAAAAGTCCCCCAAGTTTGAAATTATTCGAGGTATCACAATATCCTCTTCCTTGGTATTGCAATATCGATATCATGAGCGGACAAAAAGGGTAGTCTTTGTCTAGACGAAGCACCAATCATTAAATGTCTATTTAAGGGTATTTTGGGTACAAGAATTGGGTCAAAATAGTTTCTATATCAGCCAAAATTTGGCTCGAAGAGAAAATAAAGGCCAAATTACCATAGTTTAAGTTTAGCTTTCTATAGGTTTTCACTTAGCTTTTTCTTTCTCCTTTTCTAGGGTTTCTTATTTTCATTTTCTTAGTTGTAGATTTTACATTTCCCAACAATTTTTCTTCTTGTTTTAGTTGTCCTTAGTGTTAGATAAATTAGTTATTATTGTAGCTTAGGTTTATTTTCACTTTTAGTCCCTATACCTTGGTTGTAAGACATTTTCAGCTCTAGTTAATATATTTCAGTTTCTTTTATTTTGCATCTATTAAAGTTTGTTCCTTTTATGTTTATTGCTTTAGATTTTCTTGTTGAATGTTTTTCTTCTTATCCTTTTAAGTTTTCTTGCATAAAAATCCCAACTTTCAAATTTTTTCTTAAGTTTTGCTTTAATGGCTTCTTTGCTTTTCATCTTCATGTTTGTTAGCTTTATTTTCATCATAAGTAGCTAAACTCTTAAAAGGGGTTGGTTGATGGAGATGTGGTGAGTTGGTTTTTTTTTTATGAACGACTAAATCGTAATAAATTGGACTAATTTGAGTGAGCTTAAAAACCAAGGATTGATGATCCTAAAGTAACATCTAGGCAAGTGAGACTGAGAGAACATCTTGTTGGGCACCAATTCATTAGTCCTAGGTTAACCGGTGAGATCGGGAGATAATCCAGATTAATTTGTCTAACTTGGTAAAATGGAGACCAAGAGGTAAAATAGAGTCATTTTGGGAGTTTAAGTGTTTTGGTTTCCTAATTTGATGATTAGTGAACCACATCAATGTCAACCAACTACCGTTTATTATTTTATTATTAATTTTATAACTTTGCATGTTTTACAATTTAGTCCTTGCTAGCTAGGTAGCAAAGTAGATTAATTTCTCTTGACTTTATGATTTTTCATAATATAACTTTTTGTGACTAGTTTGTTAGACTCTTTATTTTACACGCATGTTATTTACAAATTGTTCAATCCATGATTCTTTTGGGTTCGATCCTTAGAACACTCTATTGTTCCATTGTAAGACTACAAATATTACACCTGACCTATCACACTTGCAGTAAAGCCACAATTTTTATATTGTATTTTAATTTTTGAGTGTTGATCTTCATATCCTTCTCTATTTGTTCACGAGGATAGAGAGAGCGAAAGAGAGAAGTGGTCAAGTTTTTGGCGCAATTGCTGGGGAATCGACTTTTAATTGAACTATTTTTATTTCTATTGTGTGTACTTAGGAGATAATCAATGAAAGTCAAGGTTATAGATACGAAATTTTTTTATTTGTTTTACTTCATTTACAATTTTTAGTTAATTTGCTTCGCTCTCTTGTGCTTGTAGGAGGTGTTGCATGACTTAGACCAGTACCGGTGTCTTACCATTTGAGTTGGAATCGGTACATATTATTACACACACGAGGAGGACGCAACATCCTAGGGATGCCCAACCTCTATATAGAGACTAATTCATCGAAGATCCGCAAGTAGAGATTCAACCACCACGACACCAACCCATGGAGCAACGTACCTTGCACGACTATGCAATGCCCAATCTAGATGTTGTACAAGGGAGCATTAATCTAGTGATTAATACAAACAACTTCAAAATCAGACCGGCGAGGATCCAAATGATACAAGTGAATCTTCAATTTTGAGGGTCAATAAATGATTATTCGAACCAACAACTTAAGAGATTTCTAATCATTTGCGATACTTTTAAATATAATGGGTTATCCGATGACACTATCCATCTTCGGTTATTCCTTTTCTTCCTTACTAATGATGCATTTATATGGTTAGATTCATAGCCGGTAGATTTCATCAACACTTGGGACGAGCTAGCAAGCAAGTTATTAGCAAAATACTTCCTCCCGAGTAAGACAATGAAACTACATATGGATATTAAGAATTTTTGGCAATTGGAAGGGGAGTCACTATACGAGGCTTGGGAGTGTCTTAAACTCATGTTGCGTAAGTGCCCCTATCGTGGATTATAAGATTGGTTGTAACTTCAAGTTTTCTATAATGGACTAGATGGAATTTCGCGCTCAAGTCTTGATGAAGCGTCCATGTGGGCATTGTCAAAGACATATGCTGAGGCTTGACAACTCATCGAGGACATGGCAATGAATTCTTATGTGTGGTCGATTAAGCAGTTCACATATAGAGCCAACAATTGACCGTGAATGCAGTCGGTAGTGAGGAAAAGTATCAACAAGTCTTATAAAACTCAATCAATTAAAGATGAGTTCGACCAAGACACAAGTTCAAAAATAGCCCATTCTAATGTAGGGCATGATGGAGAAGGCGCTATGTGGGGAAATGCTAATGAGAGCAACCAAATGGAGGCTAACTATGTGTAGTATTTTTGTCCCAAAATGGTTCCCTAGTTCACCCAAATGGAGTTTTGGAGGACATTTTAGTGAGGGTTCGACAATTCATCTTACCGATTAACTTCATAGTTCTTGACTTTGGGGAGGATTTAGAGATACCAATTTTGTGAGTGAGACCATTCCTAGCTACTTCTAAGGCCACCATAGATGTGGGCAAAGGAGAGATGGCGATGGAAGTATCTGGGGAGGTAGAGACCTTTAGGTGTGTGGAACCAAAGCCTAGGGTGAATGAAATACCCCATAATAGTGGGCTAGATTGCCAAGTCGTTCAAGTGGTCTCCGATCATTCGACTAACAATGTGAAATATTTGAAGTGGTGTGTGTTTGTAGGTTCGAAGCCAAGGATGCGAGGCATCCGAGTGAAGAAACAAGGCATCATGGCGAGGCGATCAGTGAATCAACTATTAGGAATGAAGAAGACAAGACGTTTATTGGTGTCTAAGACCTTATGCAAGCATCACTATAGGGGTGTTACATACCACCCCGAAAGAAATTTTAAACTTGTGGCATGTGGCAATTGAACTAAAAATTGGAAATATTTGAATGTTTAGGCATGGAATCCACGTATTTTTTGCATTTAAATTAAGATTTTAATTTATATTGGTTTAATTTTGAACTTAGTAGGTCAAATTTTTTAAAGTTATAAGAAAATTTGACAATTTTGTAAGAATTTTTGGGGCTTTCAGTGAAATTGTGATACCCAATGGGGGATATTGCGATTTACTGGACAATTTTAGTTGGGGGCCAATATTTTATTTTTTGCTATCGCGATACCCCTGGAATTTCAAATGTCAAAATTTTGGTTTTGCATAGTAGCATCGCAATACCTAGCCCTTATTGGATCTAGTGCCCTAAGTGTATTATTTTCATCTAAGTACACTTGTAATTTTTTGAACAGATTGGTTAATAAAATTATTCATTAATTATATTAATACTTTGTATATTGTCCTTACATGGTTTTCGCATGCAAAGTAAAATGGAAACAAATGTTACTCACTGGTTGTCTAATGTTCAACTAATATTAAGCGGTATTACGTGGTCGGATCGTAATATAGAAATAAAATTTATATTAGTAGATGAACTTAAACATGTCCTTACTCCAATCAAAAATGAGGAAACAGATTAAAAGACTAATATGTTGTCTATCAAGTCCAATTAAGGAGATGTTTTGTCTTGGGCATCAGAGCGGATGACTCCTAGAAGATAGAAACATAGATGTGACTGACTAGATTGACAGTACATCGGACATGACCCAAGCATAATATATCCTAAATATGTTTATGGATTTATTCACTTGTGATGTTCATAATGTGACATACCTAAATCCTGAGTGGATGATGGACTATATATGCGTGACTCGTACACTTTGATGTAAGTAAAAGTCTGATTTTGAATAGATAAGGAACCAAAAGCTGGTGTGTTAGGTTTACGACTTCTATAGTATGTAACATCATTCACAACAG
>CM025151.1:22568500-22578520 GCA_013467495.1 Gossypium gossypioides
CAGACCTATTATGTACTAAAGATCTAATTTGGGCTGCCAACACTTCTATAAATAAGAAATTAGTGGTTTGATGTAACTAAGTCGTTCTAGATGCTTTCAAAAACCCTAGTAGTTTAGGAGTACGATTAGATAAATTTTCTTTCGGCTTTTCTAAACTCTTTTGTTTTTCTTCTAGGAATCAATTTTTACCCAAGAGTTTATTTATATTATTCAAGTATTTTAGTTTATTTTCTCTTTCCATTTGATTTATTTCTTTATTCCAATCAAGAGATTTTCGACTCCGTTCTCCATTCGATATCAAATCCACGATTATCCAAATCTCATTTCTCTTCCGATTCAATCGTGTTCTTCACATGATTTGTTCAATTGAGATTGAGATTATGAATAACATGAGGGGCTAAATCCCTTAAGGGAGATTAACGAGTGAAGGGGGATGTGATTAATGGAGGATTTAGGGTTTCTTGAGAGGGGTTAGTTGGTATAGATTATGTGTTCTTAAACCCTAGGATTGACAATCCTAAGAAGTTATCGTAGGCTAGACAAGGTCGGGAGATAAGTCAAACCGAGTAAATCGTAATTTATACTGTTTGAGAAAGTGAGCTCGGGAGATAAACGAGTATCAACCAAACAATTAGTTAATTAGAGGGCGGGAGGTAATAATTGGCTAACCAGTAGCTAATCCACCCTAAAACCCTAATTTAAAGTTGCTTACAAACCCTAAAGTGAGTTAATCTTCCTGATTGGTTTATTGATTTTTATCGTTTGTTTATTTTTCTTGTTTATTTGTTTTTGTTATTTAATTTTTCTCCTTAATATATTTTATGGTTCATCATAATATAGGAATTAATTAGAACTATTTCATTACGTACGATCCTCGAAATACTTCCAAGTATTTCATTGTACTAACTATATTACAATTTGACCTATGTACTTTTGGAAACCGCCATTCTAATTTCTTATATTTTTTAGTGTTATATTTTAACTATAAACAATAACTTATTTATAAGCGGTCACCCTCTGCTAGTTCGTTGAAACCAGCAATGAATTGCGAGTTTAAATAGAAACTAATAGAATGAATAGGAAAAGAGAAATGAAAAAACATTCAAGAATGATTATGGTTTTTTCCGAAATGGAAAAATAGAATCATTTGAAAATGAATGTAGGTTTCGAAAAATGGAAATGGTCCATTTGCAATTCTATATGGATTACGTAAAAATGATCAGAAGAATAAGTTTATATTTTTGAGTTGTTTTGAAGCTCTAAAATGAAAATAAACCATTCGGTCACAATGAACATGTTGAGTTACGAAATATTTAACATATTTTCACAAAAATTTACTAGGAGTAAAATCATCAAAATTTTATTGGGGTAAAATAGGGATGAGAAAATTGTTTAATATAGAATATGAAAGTTTATTTTGGGAAATAGAAAAACCGAATCGGATTCGACCACATGAAGGAGTACTGGGTCAAAAGGCTTAGGAAGTACTCGTAATTGGACTCGATGTGAGAGAGGCTCAAAAGCGCTCATATAACATTAAGGAGGCGGCAACCCTAGTAGGAATACTAGGGTGTGCCGTCTACCCCACTCCTACTCTAAGTAGGAAGTTGTTTTTCTATTTCAAATATATCACTATAACTCAAAAAGGGTTCTACCTTCTCTTCTTATAAATAGATGGCATCGGTAGGGCATTATACACAACTTTGAAAGATTGTTACTCTACTGAAAATAGAGAGAATTTCTTCTCAACTATTAAATATATTTTTTAGAATAACAATTTTACCATTTTTACTAAAGAAGAGAAAAAACATTTTTCTAGTTTTGTGTTTCGATTCAATTGGTTGAAGTCCACACTCGAAGAAGTTCATGGTACGAGCATAATGATAGATCGTTTAGTTGAAAGTTGGGAACAACGAACGTCTGCTAAGCTGAAAACATAGGTTTGAATTCGGTCAGGGTTTATTGCTATAAATATCACAATCGGGTCGGTTTTCAAAAGAAAATAATTTTTATACTGGATTTTTCCAACAGCCCTCGGTATCTCAATGCCTCTGACAGAATGGAATTTGAAGAATCCAAAAATAGGGGATATCGCGACATCCACCCACGGGTATCATGATATCTGACTCGGGTCAAGCCATACTAGGTTAAGGCATCATGATCCGCGTGTTTTGAAGGCTTTTTAAGCCTTCAAACACCCCAATCTCTCAATTTTTCCCAAATCCTTCAAATTTTGAATCCCTAAAACCCCAAAACACTTTCACCCTTTCTTTTTTTCTCTCAATTCCTTTCCAAATCTTCACTCATTTTCACTTCGATTTTAATCCATGTTTTCTTGTCTTTGTTTTTCTTTCTTTCTTTGTAGGTTTCATTCTCTTCTTACTCGGGAAACATGGAGCTTTATCATTTCACACCACAACTCCATTTCAAGCAACACGATTTAAGTTTTCTTTTTCTTTCTTTTATTTGCATTCATTATTTTTGTAATCTTTATTATCTTTTATTTATTTTTGGTGTTGATTTGTTGCGGGTTAGTTGGTTAGTATAATTTTTTATAGTTATTCTAGTTTAAAAGATAGTACCCATGCCTCCTAGAACAACAAAATGACCAAGATACCAACCTGAGCCACCTTTGGTATTGGAGTATCATTCAATTAAGTTCAAATCAAAAGAGGTTGATGACTTTTTTTATCCATTCAAGGATGCTCATTTATCATTGAATGAGGCTTCGACCCTTCGGCCTCTCATTGCGAGGAAGTTTGGAATCTTATTCATTTTCATTGTTCGATGAGTTTCGCCCTTGTTCCAAAAATCCCGGTACTGATATCGATTGTTTTGAAGTTTTAATCCAACTTAAAATTTTTTGACAAAAATAAGGTGTATTTTCGAAACAAGGTTGTTAACATCTCATCGCATGCAATTAGTGACTATTTTGGTGTCCCTCACTATGAAAGGGATGAGTTGTCCTGTAACCTCCCCAACCCGACTTAGACATTATGGCTAGATCATGAAGACTACATTAGTCACCGAAATGACTATGTAACCCAACATACCATAAAAACCCTATTTTGTATCACTTTGGTAAAACAGCGGTTGCACCTAAATTAGTTTGAAAACATTCACTTATTTAGCCATCTATACTTAAGATCCATTTTACTAATAATAGTGACGTTTTTGGGAAATTCATTATTTGTAACTTTGTTTTGAAAAAAAACCTCGTTATCCTAATCGTGTCAAGTTTTAGTTAAGTCGAGTAACATGCGATTACTGACTTACATACATTTCCAGTGTGTTGAATAAATGCATGCATAATCCCAAGTCCAAAATCCACAAACCATAGTCCGTATTTAAACTTTACAGTCCCAAAAACGAAAATAAAAACTTAAAAGAAAATCAATTCAAAAAGGAAATAGTTCAAAGTCCATGATACATTCGCATCTCTGGTTCAGTCCTAATCTTGTTCATTACCTGAAAAGTTCAGACTAGGGGGTGAGCATATAAAGGCTCCATGTGTGTCAACAATAGTATAACAACCAATGATTTCATTATAGTTCTATTCATAGCACATCTCAATATCATTTCAATTCCAACATATAAGTCATGCTTATGATGTAATGTAAAAGAGATTTCCTATGCATCCGCTACACTCCAAGAGTTCTCCAGAACTCGTCTGCCAAGTGCTAACAATGTGAGCCAAGCTTGATGTGGATAAACCACCAGTATAGTAGTGCAAATATACTACCAATAAAAACATTATGCAGACAGGCTGTCAATAATTTGTGGACAAGCCACCGGTATCAATTTGCAGGATAATATGCTGCCAATAAGTTGTGAATACACAACACAGTTGTAGATAAAAATTTCCAGTAATGCAATAAATCGCCAATCTCCTCGGTACTCCCAGTGTAGTGCATTGACAACAATAATGCGGCCTTAAATTGCTATCGGTACTCCATAGAACTCCTCTATCAACCACAATAACCCACCCCATGTATGTGAGATATGGCATCCAATCAATGAGCATTTCATCTATCAATATCAATCACGGTATAGTGGCATGCTTAACATGAACATCAATATATAGTGTAGGAGTACGGTTTGTATACATTTCTTTTAACAATAACGATGGCAGGCATACACGCTTTCCATTCAATCATTTTCACATAAGGTATGTAATTTTAATTGCATTCAAGCTCAATTTCATACATGGCATTTTACACGAACCACAATCAGTGTCCCAAATCTCAGCATTCTATATATACATACAACTCAAATATTACCAACAGAACTTAGCAAACAGTAGATCGATATACCAAGCATGCCATCAATCAGTTACAACACAGTGTCATATTTCATAATCAGCTGATTCATACCACAATCAATCCAATTTGGGCCTTTAACATTCGGGCTTTCAATTAGAGTACGTACCTAACTCAACACCTTATTTTAATTAGGCCATTTGACCATCCCGAAAACTAGCAAGTAAATTTTCTATTCAAACATATTTTATAACAATTTTAAGCTATTTAAAACATAGGAAAGGACTCACACCTTATTTCGCACTTCGCAGCACTAAGCCGTAAGAGTCTGTGTTTCCGATCTAACACCTTAAACATACCTAACACCAAATGGCAGAATCTAACACATTAAATATTGTTAAAACCAGCCTTTAAACACCCCCTAAGGCTTTAGCCAAACCAGTGTTACATCCATAAATTTTCCGATCTAATTCGGTCAAGCAACTTACACTGGTTTGATGCGAAACAAAGGCGCGAACGAAACCCGACTTCACTGCTGATCCAAGATGTTCGAACTAGCACCTCAACCATAATTAATACTCAAAATTCAATAACCAAAATTCACATTAAAGCCTTAGAACATTCAGCCAAAGTAACAACTTCTAACAAAATCAAAACACTGCAAGATCTCGCATAGATCTGCACTTTACCCATTAACAAGATCTGAGTTGTCGATTGAATGCCTATGTTATTTTATCAATTACGAAAATTTAGATCAAATAAAATTAGAGGATAACTCAAGAAACTCACTGCAATACATGTGGCAACTAAGAATAAATGACAATCCAAAAATGATGGTGTTCTAAAGGGCGACAACACCACAAGCGGTAGCAGAAAAAGGCTGATTTGGGTGGCACAAGTAGAGATATTTGGAATAAAAATTTATTTATTTTTAGGGGTGGAATGATGACTTATTGTCTATAAAAATAGCAGCCAAAAATCAGCACACAAAGAAGAACAAAAGAGAAAGAAAAGAGGACTTACCAGCACCACTACGAACCAAAGAGAAGGGGCAGCACTGGACAGTAAAAGGGGGTTGATAGGGGAGGCTTAAATATGAGTTTAGGGAAGCAATTAGGGTTGGTTTAGAAGGTTAAAACAACCAGAAAGGTGGCTGGAGAGACAAAAGTAAAGGCCTTAGCGATGGGGCACCACAACTATAGTGAAATCCTAAAAAAAAGAGAATTTTTTTTAGAGAAGAATGAGGAAGATGGGAGGGGAGGCAAGAGGAGTGAATGAATAGAGGACATAGCTGAAAAAAAGAAGAAGAAGAGATATAAATACCTTGGGTTACTAGGTTTGGGCAACACAAAAATGGGGAAAGGAGAAAAATTAGCAAAAATTAAGCCAATTTGCATGGAAAGGGAATCGAATTCGGGCTCCTAAGCAAATTGAACTGTCTTCTTGTTTCTTTTTAACCACTAAGCCAATTACTCAACATTGAAAAAATTTTAAAAACTTTAAACCAAAAATTTAAGGATGTTGCATGTTTAACATGAACCTCGACAAATTTAACAATGTCGACATGGACACCATTTTAGCGTATTTAACAGAGGGGAGGAGAGAGTGGAAGCGGGAGGTTTATCATAACCACCCCTTATCTTTTAAACAGACTATTATGTTTTTGATTGCAAGACTATGGATTTAGTTTATCTGGACATATATTAGCCCTTTTTTGAACACTAAAATTTTTAATATATTTCGAGTTGCTCTTTTATATTGTATTTTGCAGAAAAAGCGAGTATCCCAGGGGCGATGGATAAACAAAGAAATCAGAAAGTGCAACTCAGATATAAAAGTTGGCATATATTTCTCTCACCTAATCATGGACCTGTGCCATCGAGCGGGGGTGGAAATGGATCAAACCGAGTAGTTCCACCACTCCACTCAGAGTATCATCAGGGACACTATGCTTAGGTAGCTTCAACATCTCCACAAGAAGCAAATCCAATAATGGAATCAAAGAAGGAAGCACAAGATGGAATTGCCTCCAATAATCAAGAAGAAAAGTGAAACAAAAAAAAGCGATTAGGAGCCTACACAATGGGAACGTAGACTCGGCAGAGATGTGTGCTACAACACGATAATGTTGAAGACAATGAAGCCATTCATGGATCCTTTCATGGCGAGCCAGGGAGCACAGAGCATCAAATGGCTTGATCGATTAAGTGATTCATAAGAGGATAATACAGTCGGGGACAAGGAGCAAGAAGAAGAAGCTGAAGGAGAGGAAGATGACTTTGCGCACTATAACAATAAATTGAAGGGTGATTTTACATCTGCGCAAGCATCCACGAGGGGCCCATCATCTGCGACCCAAAATACCGACCCAGGGTTTTGTACAAGAAATCGATCGTCAAAGGGAAAGGCAATAGAGTCGCGGGACTGAGTGTGGGTTCGTGAGGAGATTTGCTAGAGTTACATTTTTCTCGCATTATAATTTTATTTATTTGTACCGCATGTAAACTCTTAAACTACAGTATCTTTTAAGACTTATTTTTATACTTTTATAGTTTGTATTTTGTTTAGTTGTTTTTGTGTGTTTGTTCTATGTGCAGGGAATCACCTTGAAAGACTACACAACATTCGCGAGCTTTAACGAGGTGGTGGAGCCCTGAGCTAGTCTGACGCTCCATTCTAGGGAAGTCTGGTAACCTCCTATCTTTTTTGGGAACACATTGCGGACAATGTGTAGTCTAAGTGTGGAGGGATGCACATAGTAGTATGTGTTTTATTTTTTCTTGCTTTTATGTTATTTGTGTGTTTATTTTCAATTTTTTACCTTTTTCAAAAAAGTTTAAAAAATACCAAAAATATTTTTGTTTTTCATTTTTTTTTCATTTTGTGTAATTGCATGGTGCTTGGACTACAATTATGTAATAAGTTATTAGTTGTAAATATTGAATAAGTATATAGAATTACCAAACTTGTATTTTTTTTATGGTACTAGATATTTTGCTATTCTTAATTTAGACTAATTAGTTCAATTAGTTAATGTGTATAATAAAGTATAGGCAATAACCTAAATAAAAATGTATAAAGTGTACCATAGGATGAATAAAGTATACGGATCCTTGTAGATAAATAATTTGAATTGTTAATTGTTCGTTTAAATAGATGTGTGCTTGAAAGATTTGGTGTTATGTGATTACTTCAGGAAAGGCCTTAGGCATTGTTTGAAATAGCCTAGAGCCTAAAAGTTTACTTGTTGCTATGTGCCCCTAGTTCCCATATCTTTGAGCCTCGAGTATCCTTTTCTTGTAAGCCTTAATATCAAAGCCTCAAGCCTACACAAGTCTAATACTCAATCTTTCTCGGTCCCGTTATTTAAAATGCACTACGTAATGGACGTTAAGCCATGGACATTGAGGGCTAGGTAGAAACATTATGGTGGCTTTGTGTGCGAAAAAGAAAATGAAGGGATTATGTGAGTTAATGCATAGTATAAAAAAATAAATGAGAAAAAATAAAGAAAAAGAGAGTTAAATTAAAATTAAGCTCAAAAATGAAAATCTTTCGGTTCACAATTACAAAACTTTTTACATTTTAATATCCCGTAATACCTTCTAACATTTTGGAGAAATAAGGTAAGCAAGGGAAGGAGAAATAAGGAGGTGAGCTTGTAAATAAATTAGGGGCGAGTAAGGATAAATGTCATGTGCTTAACCGATTCTATTGCTTGAACCCATTTTGAGTGCCTATTGTTTCAATTCCATACCATCCTAAGCCTCACAACATTACAAGCCTAGAAAACCTTTGGGACACGAATAATTCACCAACATAATAATACGTGAATAGCTTGCATTTGTTTGAAGAAACATGACCAATTCTTTTTAAATATCTATGAGCGATCCATATAATTTATTTTGATGGATAACACTTATACATATGTTCATCTCCATTGCCTCTACATCCATTGACATTTAAACTTAGTGAACTAATTATGCTTGCAAGAAGAATAAATAAGTTAGCTTGATATCACTCTTAAGTTGCATGTGAGGTAGTTCTCGTGTGAGATGTTTTACCGCTATGTGACTTGATTGATTGATTTAGTCTAAGAGTCATCTTTTCATTTGCATGTTTAGTGTGTTTGCTAGAGGACAAAAAAAGAGTTAAGTGTGGGGGAGTTTGATCTATCATAATTTGATATGGAAAATTAGGCATTTCCAGTATACTTAAGGAGCCTATTCTCAAGCAAAGTAGCATCTTTTACGTAGTTTTTCACAATTTTTATATTTTAATTTAGAAAGTGTAAATGCCTTGTTTTACTCATTTCAAGACCCAATTTGGCCAATAGTGTCATTGGGGGCCCTAACATATGGTTGACTGATGTACGTACATGTTGGAGGCTAAAATCGAGCGAGAACGACACTAAAGAAAAGGGTATTACGATATCCAGATCTTGGAATCGCTAGACCTCCAACAAACCTAAGATTGGAGACCACCCTCCAAGAAGTCCCCCAAGTTCAAAATTTTCTGAGGTATCGCGGTGTCCTTTTCATTGGTATTACGATACTGATATCGTGAGGGGACAAAAATAGACAAAAGGGTAGTCTTTGTCCACCCGAAACACCAATCATTTGTTATATTAGCCAAAGTTTGGCTGAGAGAGAATAAAAAGGTCACATTACCTTAGTTTAGGTTTAGTTTTCTCTAGGTTTTCTCTTAGCTTTCTACTTCTTCTTTTCTAGGGTTTTTTATTTTCATTTTCTTATCTGTAGATTTACAGTTCCCAACAACTATTCTTCTTGTTTTAGTTGTTCTTAGTGTAACTTAAGTTAGTTATCACTATAGCTTAGGTTTATTTGCTCTTTTAGTCCATGTACCTTGGTTGTAAAACATTTTCAACTCTAGTTTAATGTATTTCAATTTTTTTTACTTTGCATCTGTTAGAGTTTCTTCTTTTTATGTTTATTGCCTTAGATTTTTTTTTTGTTGAATGCCTTACTTTTCATCACTTTTAAGTTTTCTTGCATAAAAATCCCAACTTTCAACATTTTCCTTAAGCTTTTCTTTAATGGATTCTTTGTTTTCCATCTTCATGTTTGTTAACTTTATTTTCAACATGAGTAGCTAAACTCTTAAAAGGGGTTGGTTGATGGAGATGAGGTGAGTTGATTTTTGGATGAAGGATCAAACCATAAAAAATTGAATTAATTTGAATAAACTTAAAAACTTAGGATTGACGACCCTAAGGGAACATCTACGCAAATGAGATCGAGAGATAATCCCAATTAATTTGTTTAACTTGGTAAAATGGAGACCAATAGGTAAAATGGAGCCATTTTGGAAGTTTAAGAAATTTGGATCCCTAATTTGAGGATTAGTGAACCACATAAATGTAAACCAACCACCATTTGTTATTTAATTGTTAATTTCTTAGCTTTGCATGTTTTACAATTTAGTCTTTGCTAGCTAGGTAGTAAAGTAGATTAATTTCTCTTGACTTTATGATTTGTCGTAATATAAATTTTTGTGATCAATTGGTTAGACTTTTTTATTTTACATGCATGTTATTTAGAAATTGTTCAATCCATGATTGTAACATCCCAAGATAGGTCCTGGAAGTTTTTGCCTCGCAAGTGAAAAGGGTTTGCCAAAAAATACCAGTACGGAGTTCGTTAGACATATGGAAAAGTAGTGTGCGCCAAAAGATGTGGTAAGCGGGTGCGCCAAATTCATTGCAA
The DNA here is from genome assembly GCA_013467495.1 of Gossypium gossypioides. Classification (NCBI taxonomy): domain Eukaryota; kingdom Viridiplantae; phylum Streptophyta; class Magnoliopsida; order Malvales; family Malvaceae; genus Gossypium; species Gossypium gossypioides. Next base: position 22,578,486 of record CM025151.1, read on the forward strand.
GTTATGTTTACTAATTGGTTTGGCAAGCTGGGGTT
>CM025151.1:22628205-22638262 GCA_013467495.1 Gossypium gossypioides
ACAAGCGAATATCTGAGAAGAAGTCCCAATGGATCAAAGAACGTTGCACGAGTACGCTTTACCTACAATTTTAAGATAAAAGTGACCACCATTTAGATGATCCAAAACGCGTTGAAATTTAAAGGAAACATGGTGGAAGACCCGAACCAACACTTGAAATAGTTCTTGCAATTATGTGACACCTTCAAGTACAAAAAGGTATTCGATGATGCCGTGCGTGTTCGATTATTCCCATTCTCTTTGTGCGATAATGCGACCGATTGGTTAGACTCATTAGATCTAGGTTCCATTACCACATGTAATGATCTAGCAAAAAAATTTCTTTATAAATTTTTCTCGATAAGTAAAACCATTCAGCTTAGGCGAGAAATCTCCAATTTTAAACAATATGAAGGTGAATCCCTGTATGAAGCATGGGAGCACTACAATTCGATGCTAAGGAAGTGCCTACATCATGGATTACAAGCGCGGTTCCAAATTTAGATATTTTATAACAATGTTGATGGGCATATCAGATCCAGCCTAGACAGAGCGAACGGATGATCTCTCATGTTCTACACGTACGAACGAGCCTACAAAATCATTGACGATGGCTATGAATTCATACATGTGGACCAATGAAAGATTCATGTACAAACCAAATCTTTCATGTTTGGAGACAACTGTCAAGCTGAAGAGAACGAAGCCATGTTTTGAGAACCAACTAGAGAAGGCAAGCTACATAGTTAATAGGGGTCGAGATTCCTATTCAAATACTTATAATCCCAGTTGGAGGGATCATCCAAGTCTCAAATGGGGAGGTAACCAAGGAGGCACAAATCAAGTGCAAAATTGAAAAAACTGTCATTATCAACCTCCATCATTGCAACAAAGAACTGTAGGGAATGACCATGCTACATGTTGTCAACGATTCAATCCATTAGAGGAGGAGATGCAAATAATGAATACGAACATTCAACAAGTCCAAGCTACATGTGGATGACTCCAATCTTGAATGGACAGCGTCTGCGACCAAATAAGTCAGTTAATGATTATGTTTCAAAAGCAAAATGGCCGGAGTCTCCCAGTAACATGAAAAATAATCCTTGGAGAAATGAGAATGAACATGTAAAGGTGATCGCCTTACGATCAGGGAAGACACTTGAAAAGCTGAACAAGCCCATTCATGAAGAGGAGGTTCTTGAAGCGGTCAAAAAATCCATGGAGGATGAAGTCGAGCATGATGAAAAAATCAAGAAGATAGCCGAACTGGTGTCTGATCTGGTAACCTCAAATTCGAGCACAATGAAGGTGCCATTCCCAACAAGACTAAAAGACAAGCAAAAGAAGGATGAGATAGATTTTATAAATTTTCTCAATTTATTTAAATCCCTCAATGTCAACTTATTCTTCCTTGAACTTATCGATAAAATCCCTAAATATGCCAAGTACCTAAAAGAAATAATGGCACGACATAAGAAAATGAAAAAAGGGTGGCGAATTAACATTGATGCCTCATGTAGCGCTTTAATCGCTAAAAAGATACCCCTGAAGTTAAAAGATCCAGGTAGTTTTACAATTCCAATAGAGATAGGGGATCGAAATTTCAACAAGGCCTTTTGCGATTTAGAGGCCTGCATAAATTTAATGCCCTTATCGATTTATAGAAAACTAAGACTCAGGGATCTTAAAAATATATCAATAATGCTACAATTAGTTGATAGATCCTTGGTGCACCCAAAATGTTTACTTGAGGATGTACTGGTCAAGGTACGAGGATTATGAGTCCTCGATTTTGAGAAAGATTAGGAAATCCCAATCCTGTAGGGTAGACCATTTCAAGCCATGTCTAGATCGACCATTGATCTCGAAAGAAATGAATTAATAATTAAGATCAATAGTGAAGTAAAGGTGCTTATATGTGGTCGTGATTCCCAAAGTGAAGGATTATTAGGGGAGGAATGTTACGTTTTATTCGATTTAACCCCTAACAACCTTGCTCAAAGGTACTTTTTGAGTTGTGCAAATGTAGGTACTTGTAGTGCAAGAGAAAAGGATAAATGGTGAGATCCTGGAAGGAATAGAATCAATTGGAGGGCCAACGATGGTTGAGAGCGACGAATGAAGTCGATGGTGAAGTTTAAGGAATTGTCAAACAAGTCCAGTAGTGCGACATAAATTTTAACCCATCAAATTCCATTAATTTGTAAATATTGTATACTAATTTATTTTTCATTTGTTAGATTTAAGACTTAGACTTGTGTTTTATGTTAGAATTATAAGGACACAGATTTTCGAGAAAAACGGAGGAGCTAGACATTAGTAGGGTGCGTGTACGGACAACCGAGGGCCTTTTACAAGTCTCAGAGAGGCCAAATTGAAGCCATGTCGTTACATAACAATCCCATAGTGTGACATAACCCCTTCGATCCTAAAACTGTAGAATTTTGTCATCGTGTCACCTCATGCCTTATCTATGGCGCACCCAAAAATTAAGCAAAAACAGAGGACAAAGTAGAGTCGTGTTGCACCATGCACCCTTTATGGCGTGACAAGTAGGCCATTTTTGGCAACTTTACATTCTTGGTTCAATGTTATCTTCAAAGGTATTCACCAAGTTTGCACGACAAGTAAAGCCCAAGATGGCTTTTATATGTTGCCTTTACTAGTAGCTACACCATCCAAGCCATATTAACCAACCAAATCACCCTTCACAACCCTTTCCTTTGAGATTCCGTGAATTCCTTGTCTTTTATTTGTTTCATAACCTCAAAACCATGCATAACAACCTTTTCGATAGAGAAATTGTAGCGGATAACCATGCCACCATCTGAGAAAGGGAGCTCGATAATAATATTTGAGCAGTCCAATGAAAAATCCATTTTCAAGAACGAGGTTTCGATTCTCTAAGTGCATTGCAAAGTGAGACAGAAGAGATGATTCAATTTCATCGATGGGAGAAGTTTTGTACAACCCCGACCAGTCTAGTGTACATTCTGATTGTACATGAATTTTATGCTGTGTTGAAGGAGGGGGATACGAATTCACCAATAGAGGTACCATGGATGCAGATATTAGTCCGAGGGAAGGAAATTTCTATCTTACCTCTCGAGATAGCAAGGTATTATAATGTTCCATTATATCTCTATGGTTTTGCACAACGTACATATTTAATGTATTTTCTGAAAGAAAATATGGAAGACATAATTAATATCTTGACGGATGGAAATGGTGAGTGTGAATGTCACCTGAGAATAGACTATCCCATATCATTCTCCCGGACGAAGTTAACTTCAAAAGCCCTTATCAACATTTGAATTTTCCCTACGACAAACATGTTTAATGTTGATACGTTCCAGGCAACATTATTGTATGCGATTTTAATGAAGGAAAGAGTTTGTGTGGGAACATTGATATATCAGAGCATGCTCCAATGCGCAAGGAAAAATGAAGTGGAATTACTTTTCCCGCACTTATTGACAACCTTATGCCGACAAGCGAAGGTGTCGATGGGATGAGCAGGCCGTGTCTTATAACTGATGAAGTTTCCTGATTTAGAAACCTGATTTAGAATGCGCTACTTGATTCGGAATGGATAGTTCGATGGATGCAATAAGTTGGACCGATATTTGAATATTATGTGAGGAAAAATAAGTTGAAGCTGCTGCAATTCCCAGAAGCTAAGTATGAGGAAAAAAATGAACCAAAAAAGATGAAGGAAGAGAAGGAATTGGAAGAAGAGGAAGATCCAGAAGAAGATCTGGAGGAAGAGTTGGAAGGCGAATCGGGAAAGCGGATAAAGCATTGGATCCTGATTTCAACTAATTTTAAAGTTAATTTTCAAATTTTGTTATAGTTTGGACCTTGTATTGTATTTTTATTTGGATGATTTTTATTTTTGGTTTTTATTTTAGTTAGGATTTTAATATTTTATATATGTAGTTGTTCTTAGTTTTTTAGTAGGAACCCCAAAATTTTGAAGGCACAACAATGTTAAGTAAAAACCAAGAGGACTAATCCCATCAATCATATTGCACAAATCACACCAATCAGATAACCTGTTTCCTTTATATTTTTATTGCACATTAGGGACAATATGTTGAATAAAGTATGGGGGTGACTTAGAAAACTTTTAAAATCTTAAAAAATTCTTTTATGTTATTTTATTTTGTTTTTCTAGTTTTTTAGTAGCCTTTAAAATTTCATTTTTGCATGTTTTCTATGTGCTTGAGCTTGTAGAAATACAAGTGATTAGTTAGGAGCATGTTAATAGGCTTTTGTAATTTTAAACTACTTAGTTCAATTTATTACATTGTGAATAGATTTAAGATGTTAAGTATACCGCATGATAAACATGTATATAAATAGCATGCATGTTTAATTGAATTATAGGTTCTAGAAATTGACAGACTTGACAGATTTTAATCCATGTATTGAATTACCTAGTGACGACCTAAGGCATTGTTTGGTAGAAAAGTTTTCGAGCAAAAAAACTATCCTGTAAATATTTTCCCTTGTACCTATTTTGATGTCTGAATCTATTCTCTTGATGAACCAGAAATGAAACCATAAGACTAAATAAATAATTTATTTGATCCTTTAATTTCTTGGTCCTTGCACGAATTTAGACGCTCGACCATTGATATTGAAGGATTAGGTAGATACATCATGGTGGTTTCAAAAGAAAAAAAGAGTGAACTAATGAATTGTATGGTATAGTGAGTATAAGATTTTGAGCTTGTATAAAAATAAGGTAAAATTCCAATCGAGAAAATCTCGATGAAAAAAAAAATAAAAGCAAAGTGAGTTGGAAAAATAACACACTCACATTTGTTTGAAAAAAATAATAAATATTACAAGCTCGGATGTACTCATGAATACTATATGATGTCTTAGTAAATGGAAAGATAAGTATAGTGAGGGAAGTGGATAAAAGGTGGTGAGCTATTGGATGCTCGAGATAGTATCAGGGACTATACAATGTGCCAAACTACTTTCGTGCTTAGCCGTTTTGTCGAGCCTGTTCTTGAAATCTGAACCAACCTAAGTAGTAGAATGTTACAAGCCGAAAAGTCCTATGTGACTTAGATGGTAATTTATATGTATGAAATTGTGCTAAGGATTGATATTTTTATCACTTATATTCATTTGAACATAATTGTATATTTATATATTTCTTTTGGTGGAAACCTATACTTAATATTCTTTTATTTGTTTACTTTGTAATTCATTGAACTAGCCCGTCTGACTTTAGAAATTGTAAGTCAATTGTATATCGCTCTAGAGTTATATGTTTATTTACATTATCTTGTTAACATATTTCTATCCAATTTATTGTATTAAGCTAGCTCAAGTACATTTTCTTTTCTGGCATATTTATTTCCCGTTTTTAGTTTAGTTTATTTTTGGTTTTTATTTTGCTTTCGTTTAGTTTGCTTGAGGACAAGTAAAGACTTAAGTGTTGGGGTATTTGACCTTTCGTCAAATGGAGTTGTAATTTTGGTCTATTTTCATACATAAGGAGCTTGTTTTCTACGTAATTTAGTATTTTATATCATGTTTTCAGTATTTAATATTAAAAGTTAGTAAAATACGTGTTTTTTAATAGAACTTGTGAGTGTTGTGACCTATTAGGTCGACATGAGCCTTAGGTAGTTCTAATTTGTGTAATTGAGTGTGTAGGATGATGATTTATAGGCCTAATTGACATGGGAGCAAAGGATGTGTGATGCACAAGCTTCCCAAGTCGTTAAAACATGAATAGAACCAAAGAAGGCGTGGATCACATGTCGTGCCATGCCATGCAAGGCCTATGGCACAACATAGGGCCGACGTGCTACCTAAGTCTTTTGGGGATATTTTTGTCCCTACAATCGACTTTATACAAATACCTAGGATGTGCCGAAGACCTAATTCAGGCTGCCAACACTTCTATAAATAAGACCTTAGGGGTTTGATGTAACCAAGTCATCTTAGACATCTTTAAAAACCCTTGTAGTTTAGGAGTAGGATTAAACTTAGTTTTCTTTCGATTTTCTTAAACAACTTTGTTCTTTCCTATTGGAATCGATTTTGAACCTACAGTTATTTTATAATATTGAAGTATTTCAATTAATTTCTTTTGCAAGCAATGTTATTCATTATTCTGATAGAGAGATGTATACTCATTTCTTCAATCGACATCAATCTAGGATTATTCTAATCTCTTTTCTCTTTCGATTCAATCGTGTTATTTACATGTTTTATTCAATTGAGATTAAGATTATGAATTACATAAGTGACTAAATCCTATAGGGGAGATTAACGAGTGGATGAGAACGTGATTAACAGAGAATTTAGGGTTTTTCGAAATGATTAGTTGGTATAGATTACGTGTTCCTAAATCCTAGGCTTGACAACCCTAGGAAGTAATCATAGGTTAAATGAGATTGGGAGATAAGTTTAGCCAAGTAAATTATAGTTTATCTTGGCTGAAAAAGTGAAGTTGAGAGATAAATGAGTATTAACCAATCGATTAATCAGTTAGAGACCGAGAGGTAATAATTGGTTAATTGGTAGCTAATCTACCCTAAAATCCTAATATGAAGTTAATTACAAAATTTGAAATGAGTTAATCTTCCTGATTGGTTTTATAAATTTAGCCGTTTGTTTATTTTCTTGTTTATTTATTTTAATTATTTAATTTCTATTATTAATCCCTTTTATGACTTATCGTAATATATGATTTAATTATTACTATGTAGACTTATTATTGTAAAGAGATTTTCTATAGATTTATTCCATCCTTCCATGGGTACGACCCTCGAAATACTTTCTAGCTTCCGTTGTACACATATACTATAATGCAATTTGACCCGTATGCTTACGGACACTGTCAATTTAATCTTATATATTTTTGGTGTGATATTTTAACTATAAATGATAACACGTTTATAGGCGGTTAAACACCGGGGTTTAGAGTCGTGACACGAGCATGTAATTTTATAACTGGAAACTTTGAAGTTCCGTGTCATGACACGACCTTATTTTTAGCACCCCTAGAGTTTCAAAGTTTCGTGTCACAACACTGAGGTTCGGTGTCACGACACGACCCTTATTTTCCCAAAATTTGTATTTTCGGGCATGCTTGACCCTTCTGTTTACTCCTAACTCCAAAATCCTGTCTCGAGTAGCCACACTTTGGCTTCCTAAGGCCGTAATTCTATCCTAATTAAAATCACTAAACCTAAATAAAAGTTCCAAAAATGACAAAACTTAAATGTACATTAATTTAAAATATGGATAAAAAAATTCAATGATTAATTTTATGTGTGGCTACCGGATTCATTCGATAGCCCATGAATTTTTTTCATTCAATTCTTGTTCCATTGTCGCTCGTCGCAATCCGTCCAGCATATGCCTTTCCATCCGGGATCTTTCCATTTATCTCATTCCTTTGACCCATTGATTCCTGCACACATTAAATGACAACCATACCTCCGATCAACGTTGTTAGGATGATATAAGATATTGCACAACAATTCTCCCCTAATTGATTTCCTACTTCCTCATTTTAGGAATCATGGCCACATTTGAACACCTCTATCTCACTATCGATTTTCATAGTTAATTAATTCTTTTCGAGACCGATATTTGATCTAGAGGTGGCAAAAAATGGCCTACCCAGCAATATGAGAATATCTTGATCCTCCTCGAAGTCCAGGACAACAAAATCAACTGGTATAATTAACCGACTGCACGTGTATTAAAACATTGAATTTATGAAAATATTTCTAAGGTCTTTTGGTTTTATTGCAAGTGTACAGTGTTAGTTGTAATATTTATAGTGTTATACTGGAATCCCAAAGTATTCCAAGGATCTAACCCAAAAAAAGAGGCAATTGAGTAATGATTAACATACACAATAGAGTCTAAGTGGCTACTAGTACCATTTTATAGTACGACAATTCATAAAAGAGATTTTGCAAGAAAATTAAATATTCCACTCTAAGGACTAAATTGTAAGAAATGTAAACTACCGGGACTATCCAACAAATCACTAATAGGGGCTAGTTGACTTTGATGTGGTTCAACAAATCGCGGGCTAGGGACATAAATTGCTTAAATTACTAAATGGCTCCATTTTATCTCTCGATCTCAACTTCATCGACTTAATGAATTACGTTTGGTTTATCTTTCGATCTCGCTGACTAATCCAAGACTAACGAATGGGTGCGCGACAAGATTACCTCTCAGTTTCACTTTATCTTAATACCCCTTTAGGAGTGTCACTACCTAAGTTCTTATTTCTATTCAAATTGGTCCAATTTGTTACGATTTAGTCCATTGTCCAAATAGTTTAGTTTATTCACATCTCCATCAACCAACCTCTTTAAAGGTTTAGTTAATAATGCTCAAAGTGAAGAAAATAAACATAAAAATGAAAAACAAGGCAATCATGAAAGTAAAGTCTAAGAAAAATATGAAAGTTGAGATTTTTATGTAAGAAAACTTAAATAGCATGAAACCAAAAGCATTTAACAAGAAAATCTAAAGCAAGAATCATAAAAGGAACAAGCTTTAATAGAGTTAAAGTAAAATAAACTGAAATACATTAAACTAAAACTTAATAAGTCTTGAAAGAAAAGTACAGGGACTGAACTGCAAATAAACCTTGGCTACAGTGTTAACTAACATCAAGAAAAACAAGAACAAGCAGTAAATGCAGAAAATAAAGTCTAATCTAATGTAGAAGAAGAGAAAAACTAAAAGCCCTAGAAAAATGCAGAAAAAACTAAATAAAACCTAGAGAAAACTAAACTTAAAACTAAGCTAGAATGTGTCTCTCTCATCCTCAGAAAGTTTTGGCTATTTTGAAGGGTGTTCTGATGACTTTTCGATGCCAAAAATGCTCCTACATGAGCCTTGTGTGATTGGTGGATCGGGTAGACAAAAGTTTCCTTTTTGGTCCAAGGTTGTCCTTCTAACGAAGGCGATATAACGATACCTAGAGAAGGATATTACAATATCTCGGGTAGTGTTGAACTTGGGGTCTTTCTTAAAATATGGATATTCCGATACCCAAAGAAGATATCGTGATACCACTAAAGGATCTCCTTGGTCTTCTACACTGTCGGAGGTATCACGATTCCAAGGGTTGGATATCGTAATACCCTTACCCTAGATGTCATTCTCATTCATTTTCGACCACCGACACATCCCTACAGTAGTCAAACACATGTTAGGCCTCCAAATGGCACTATCAGCCAATTTGGGTAAAAAATGAGGCAAAAAGAAGATATTTTCGCTTATTACCTGAAAATATTGAAATAACAAAATTAACATAAATCTACGCTAAAAACTCTAATTTGCTCAAGAAAAAAGCTTCTTAAGTGTGTCAGAAAAGCCTAATTTGCCACGTCAATTTGTGGCAGATCAATAATAAAACCCCTCACTTTAACTAATACGTCCTCAAGTACACCTTTGGGGCTTACTAGGGACCTATTGACTAAGTGCAATGTTATTGATGCATTTTTTAACTCCCTCAATCTAAGTTTTAGGTATGTAAGTAGAGGCATCAAATTAATACTAGCCCTTAAATCACAAAGGGCCTTATTAAAATGTTTGTCCCCTATCTCGACAGGAATTGTAAAACTACTCAGATATTTTAATTTTAGGGGTATTTTTCAAGGAATTATCACACTGTAGGAGGTGTCAATATTAATTTTGTAAAAATGCCAAAAATGACTAAATTGCATAAAATAAATTTTTTACTATCTAAATTAATAAATTGAATGAAATTATTAATTTAGATCAATATTGAGTGGAAAATCGAGGAGAATGGAAAATTACCAAAAAGCCCCTGTACTTCGACATTTCTGCGATTTGGTCAGGTAAGTTTGTACGGTTAGAATTTAATATCAATATCAAATGTTAAGTAGATTAGCATGGTACAACTTATATATTTATTTTTAATTGTTGATAATTAATGGTAACTTGAGATATAATATTGAATTTGATGCTTGGTTTAGATTGAACGCGGGATAGAGTACAATCGTGATTTGGTGTGTTACAGGGGTTTGGAGTGGAGATAGTATTG
>CM025151.1:22642885-22656008 GCA_013467495.1 Gossypium gossypioides
TTAAAGGACTTACCTATATGTGAGAAATTTACTTATGCTAAAGGTGAATTTACCTATGTCATGAATAATCATACTAATTTATGAATTGATAATGTAATTAAGCTTATGCTAAGTAAATGGAATGGAAAGTAAGTAAGTGGAATGATTCATCATTTTAAGAAAAGATTGATGATTATGTAGTAGAACTTATAAGATCTTATTATGTTATGAATAGAAAGCATAAGTGAGTTGATAGTTTTATAGTTTAATAAATCTTGTGGCATTGGTAAAGCTTTACATTTGTCGTATAAATTTCATATATAAGATGAAATGTTATGTTTAATATTCGTACGAGCTTACTAAACATTCATTGCTTACGTAGTTATTTTCCTTTATTTTACAGATTATCGGAAGCTCGATCGAGTTGGAAGCTTGTCGGAGATCTATCACACTATCCAACGATTATATCGGTAGTTTTTGATGTCTTGGTCAAGGTTATAATGGCATGTATAAGTGGTTATGTTTGGCTTGTAAATATGGTAATATGGTTGGTGTGCTTTTGGCATTTGATGCCTTGATGGTTGGTGTTTCTATTACCAAATTGATACATGGGTTAAATGGCCAAAATGGTATGTGTTGGCATGGTTGAAATGTGGTCAATTTGGTTATGTGTTGATATGGAATTTAGTTCAGGTTGTTTGGATGAAACATGATCATTTTGATGCAAATGTAAGTATGAATGCTTTGTTGTGATTGAGGTGCCTAAATGGCAAATTGGTTGAATGGACTTATGGTTAATTGAAATGTTCTTATTATGCATATTTTTGGCATGTTTTGGTGCCTTGATCATAGGTTCATTTGGCGTGTTGGTACTTGTTGAAATTAGGTGAAAGAAAAGGCTTGATTTTGGCCTATTTCTTGTCCACACAGCCTAAGACACGAGCGTGTGTCCCCTGTAGGTTGTTAATTGTTGCTTTTCAAAAGTTGTACGGCTTAGCACACGGGCGCGTGAGGCCATTTCGAGAGTTACACGGCCTGGCACACAGGTGTGTGGCTTGGTCGTGTGACCCAAGTTAGTGAGTTACATGGGTATGAACACGAGCTGGGACACGCTGTGTGTTCATATTCCAAATGTTACACGGCTTGAGACATGGACGTGTGTCTTAACCGTGTAAGCCACACGGCCGTGTGACCCCTACAGTGTACATTTTTCTAAATTTTTCCTAAACTTTCTAAATTTTTTCGATTTAGTCCCAGACTATTTCTTTTGTATTTTAGGGCCTCGAGGGCTCGGTTAAGGGACATTATGAATGTATTTGAATGAAATTAGAATATGTATTGCATTGATATATGAATTGAATGGTTTATTGTTTCGTTTGTTCGGTAATGCTTCATAACCCTGTTTCAGCGATGGATATGGGTTAGGGGTGTTACAACTACAATTCGGTTAGGATTTAATAATTAATTCAATTGCATCCCTACATTTAAAATGCATGAATAACATGCCATGATTTTATCTGAATGAATAAGAAACTGAGGCACAGAACATTAAAAACATGTCATGAATAATTTAAATCAAGAATTTGTAATCATTCTAGCCTAAACAAAACTAAGTCATTATTATAAAATCAAAAGCAATAGAATAAATTGCAATCATGTTTTTCAACTAGAACAAAAATAAAGAGTAAAGGGAAAGAAAAACACTAGTTATAATCTGGTGGTTCTCCATGATACTGGTCATGGTTATCTCTTCCTTCCTTCTCTTTTTGCTCTGATGCAAATTACTCCTCAGGTGTCCTACCTTGAAAGCTTTTCACTCTAGAATTTCTCACTCAATTTTCTTTAAAATGAAGAGAGAATGCAAAAATGAAAGAATAAGAGAAATGAAATGCTTGGATGAAGAATGATCGAGTGATAATGATAATGAATGGCAATTGAGGGCCTATTTATACATTTGAGGGATGGCTAAAAATAGCATTTGGTGGCCTTGATTTTCTCTCCTCATGTGGATGGTCCTTGAATGTAGGAAAAGGGGTTGAAGACTTTGCTAATTGTAGCAAATTGTGTGCATGTTATATAGGAATGGTGGCTTAATACATGGGAGGGAGTTTTGGACGGTTTTGAATGGGTTATGGACAATTTGGGCAGTTGAATTGGGCATGAATTAGATGGATTTTGGGCCTCCGTTGGACGCGTGGACTCCTTCTCCCTTGGATGGATGCTTTGGGCCTCCTCTTTTGCATGAAGTTGTCCAATTGTAGCAACCCAGTTAAGAATTGGGTCAAGTGAATTTTGAGGGTCCAAAAATAATATTTTTGGACATCCATTGCTGAATATTTAGCAACCCAATTAATATCTCCTTTATCTACAAAAATTCTAAAGCTTTTGGGTTTCAACAGTTGAGCTTCAAGTCCAAATTTTCTTTTGGCACACAAAACTACTCCAATTTTGAAAAAATAACTAAAATTAAGTAAAACTAACATGAAATTGAATAAAAATATATTGTCATGATAAGTTTATTGAACTTAACAAAATTTAATAAAATTCACAAAATTCTTTATCATTTACTCAAAATTCACAAGAATTACGAGCTAAAAAGTGTTGTAGATAACTCTATATTGTAGAGTTATCAATCGACACAGGCTTAGGTGCATTCAGATTTCACTTGTTGAATGTCAAACCTCATCAACTGTATCTTTCCTTCAATTCGATCTAGTCTTGGACCACAACTAACATGGTCATTTCCCATAGGTCTTTCTTGAGATCTTTGCAGATGCGAGGGCTGATATGGAGGATTTAGTCTATTTTGCATCGAGTTACCACCCCTTTGGTTGCCTCCCCACTTCATATTGGGATGTTCCTTCCTACCGAGGTTATAAGTATTTGAATAGGGATTTCCATCCCTATTGCCCAAGTAGTTTACCTCCTTCGATTGGCTAGTAGAGTACGACACATAACTTCAAGCAGGATCATTCATGGAAGGCTTGACAGTGGTCTCTAAGGCTATGCCAATATTTGTTGGTATTTATCATCCTCTTTTACTGCTTTAGCTATCAACGGCTTCGGATTGTATGAGAATCACTTGTTGGCCACATATACGAGTTCATAGCCACGTCCTCAATTGATAGGCTTGCTCGTAAATGTTATTCATGAAAGCCCCTTCGGATGCACCATTTACTTCGACTCTCAAGCTACCATCCAACCCATTGTAAAATATTTGTAGTTGCAACCACTCTTGCATTCCATGGTGTGGGAACTTCCTTAGCAGCGACTTAAAATGTTCCCCTGCCTCGTATAGGTTCTCGCCCTCAATTGGCTTGAAATTGGCGATATCGTGCCTTAACTGAATGGTTATGCTAGTAGGAAAGAATTTATGTAAAATCTTTCCTGCTAATTTTTCCCATGTAGTAATGGAACGAGGATATTGTGAATCAACCCAATCATACGCGTTGTCACACAATAAAAAGGGAAACAATCGAAGACGAATAGCGTCATCGGTGACCTCGTTATACTTAAATGTATCACAAAGTTGAAGGAACCATTTTAAGTAATGATTAGGGTCTTCCATCATGTTGCCTTTGTACTATTGGCGTTAATCACTAGCCTCTCAATGTTGCCTCGTGCCGTGTCCAAAGTGGGTAGCACATATTTACGCAACGTTCTTTCTTATCGAGCCATCAGTGGTTCTCTTCAGAGTTGTACTGGTGGTTCGAGTGGTTCATCAAACAATGGGTTTTCTCAAGGTAAATCAGCTACCATGGGTGGATGTTTTTGCATTTGTTGATGGGTTCATCTTAGAAATCTCTCCAGTTCAAGATTTGGTTCGATTGGAATGGTTCTGCTTCAAGTCATGCACTGTAATTAGAGAAATTAAAATAAAATTAACAACTTATAATCAAATCAACTAAAAAATAAATAAGAATAAAATTCGTAATTTTCCTATTTATCCCATTAGTTTTTAGATAATAAAATTTTAATTCAATGTCGAAGCCTCCCTAGCAACGATGCCAACAACTTGACTGTTGCCAAATGTGTGAACTTTTGGACTAGAAATACTACAGCAAAAATATATCAAATAAAGCAATGGTGTCCACAAGTATACGGGTTAAATTGTAATATAGTAAAGTGTTACGACGAAACATTCCGAGAAGTATTCTAAGGATCTTACTCAAGGGAGGTTGAATTAAATTAAAATTCGCTTCTTTACACTAACAGGGCTAAATAGTAATAAACCTAAAATTATAGTACGGAAAGCCTAATTGAAATTAAGTAACGAAAATAACATAAATTAAATAAAACTAAAGAAGACAATTTAACAATCAAAATTAACTCAATTAATTAAGCTAAAGATTCACTCACGTCAATGTTCTACTTAACTTCAGAATTCAGGTTTTAGAGAATTAGCTATTAACTAACTAGTTATTACCTTTTCGCCTCTAACTAATTAATTAATCAACCAATAATCACTTATATTTTGACCTTGTTTATCCTGAATTACTTCCTAGGGTTTAATCATACATAATTTAAGCCAACTAACTAAAAAAAAAACCCTAATTCTTCTATTAGTTATTCCCACATTCGATTTTTAATCTCTCTAAGGAAATTAGCCACTTAAGGATCTAGATGCAATTTTCCCTAATTTCATATTCAACATGCAAAGCAAATAATTAAATAAAACAAGGGAATAAATAAATTGATCTATTTTGATATCGTTCCATGCGCAAAAGCCGAAGTTCTTTTGACAATTGTGAAGATAATGTTGATTGCAATTGAAAACCGAAAAGAAATTAATAAAAACTCGATAAATGAAAGCTCGGATCCAAATCCAATTCAAGTTAAAACAATGGAAAATTTTTGTTTTTGAAATAAATGACTAAATTGAAAGAAAAATAAACTGAAAATAAAATCCTAAAATCTAGTCTAAACGACTCACTTGGCCAAGTCCCTTAAATTGAGGCTAAACATGAATATTTATAGCCAAATGTTCTGCCCTAACTAGGTCAATTAGAAGCCCTAAAACTGAATAAGATGTGTTGTGAAGATGAAAACACCCTTGATTTATTTTTGCATTCTGTCGCTCTAATGTCGCGGCACCACAGGATCGGTGTCATAACACTGTACTTCGTGGGTAACTTCCTTGGCTTCGCAGTGTGGTGTTGTGACACCAGATGCCGGTGTCGAGACGTTGTCGTCACCTTTTGTAGTCTTAGCCTGAAAATAATGTCCTACACAATAAATTGACATGTAGGTCCTTCTCTAGGCTCATATTGGCCCGTTAGGTCATTCCAAAGCCAAAATATGCGTAAAAATGCTTATTTTACTAAAATTAAACATAAACTACTAAAACTGAAAAACGTAAAAAAAAATCTCAAACTACTAGAAAACAAGCTCGTTAAGCACCAAAAAGACTCTAATTTGCCACAACGAATTGTGGTAGATCTGGCAAACGAAGCTTTGACAAGTTATGACGGAGAATATGGTGTGCCTAGATATTCAACCCAACAAGAATTAGATTTAATCATGGATGATAATGTATACCGGGATTTGTATGAGCAATAGAGGATCAATGAAAGATCACGATAGTCGAATGGAGCCTCAACGAACCAATGGAGTCATGATCGAAGATGTGGATACTACGAATATTCATTTGAATTTCCTTTAGAGACGGATGAATATAAATCTTTCCACCTCAGTCTAGAATTCCAAGCGAAATTAGAGGAAGTCCAAGAACAATCAAACCAGTTAAAGACACCCAAATATCCAACTGAGCTCTCTAGTCAATTGCTTGAGACAACTTCGTGCAAAGTAACCACGTCAACCTACACTGAGGATGTGGTGGAAATAAAAGAACTGCTGGCACAAATCTTGGAAATGAAAAAATCACTAAAACAACAAATAGAGGCACGAAGAGTTTTGGAAGAGGCCAGACATGATGTTCCTAACTCTAATAACGAGAATCACCATATCGTCGTCAACCACTCTAAATTAGATGTTAATAGTCAGCAATAGTTTGGAATCGGAGACCATGAGGAGACATTGAATATAGTCGAAGGCATCTCTGATCCAATTAACATAGAGATAGACGTAGCCGTAAATGTAGATGTAGAAGTAGATCTAACCACTAACATGGAGCTTAACCAGATTCTAATTAAAAGTATAGACTAGCCAATACACATTCTGGCCAAAATCAAGGAGGTGCTAACTGAAGAAATCGATGACTTTGTCTCATTCTCGTTTAATGATGAAGATAAAGCTCAGGTTAACAGAGCCTCACGTGACATGGAGGTGAAGTGGCACAAGGTAATAATACCCCGAAAACTAATTTGAGGTTGGCTCAAATTCAACACCAAATGGCTCGTAATGTGCATGTCACAACAGTTGAAAATAAGACGATATCATTGAAATCAACCAAAATTGCTGGTTCAGATACATCGACATTTGAACAAATGATAGATCAAAGTGTCAAGGACCAGCTGAAAGTTCTTCTTTGGAAGTGATACAGATCATCCCAACTCCAAAAAGGGCTTCTCTTTTAAAATTTAGTTTTTTTTATTTATTTACTTTTATTTAGTTTATTTTAAGTCCTTAATTATGTGTTTTATTTTTTTCCACAGTAGTTGAAGAGCTCGTGAGGTGGAAAAATCAAAGAATTGAAGAAATCAAAATGTTGCATGGAAAGGCTCAAAAAAAATTTGACATGTTGCGACAAGGAAACTTGAAGATGCAATACAACTGTAGGGTGTCACGACACGTCATGACGAAACGACCTGGGAGCATAAAATTTATCAGACTATCGTGACGAGGAGGGGATCACATCGTGATGAGTTGACTGCTATCAAATGTCCTGATGCCCGAACCGTCTAGTCAACCCATTCTCTGCCTTCCACAAACTCAACAAATCTAGTTTTATTTAAGTTTATTTAAATATAATATTCTATTTCTCTTGTTCCTATAGGTACTTTTTTGTCCTCTTGGAGCACAAAAATCCCGAGGTCGATACAACAGCGAGAATTCTACCTTTTCAGGGAAGTTTTCTTGTTTGCACTTTACTTCTTTCACATTAAGGGTGATGTATGTTCTAAAGTGTGGGGTAAGTAAATAGAATTTAATTTTTTAGTTTGCGTGTTTTAGTTCTAAAGTGTTTGCACTTTAATTTTTTAGTTTGTGTGTTTTACTTATTTTTATGTAGGACCTCCGCACTTTAGACGACACTACAAATTCATGTTGAACCAGAAAAGGGAGAGACCCTAGTAACCTTACAAACCATTCAAGACAAAATGGGTAATCTTGTCTTTTATTCATTTTTGGGTGCACATTGGGGACAATGTGCGAAATAAAGTGTGGGGGTGACATAGAAGTTTTTCAATTTTTTCATTATTTTTGCTTAGTTTTAGTTGATTTTTAGTAGTTAACTTTTTATTGTTATACGTTTTATTTGTCCTTGAGCTTGTAGAAATACAAGTGATTGATTAGGAGCATGCAAATAAGTTGTTTGTTTAAATTGTAAATTTAGCTTGAGCATAAACGATTTTAGATTGTTTGCATTTAGACTAGTTAGTTCAATTTGTTAAACTATGAATAGAGAATATTAGTTGAATGTACCAAATGATAAAGGTATATACGAGTATGCATATATGTTTGTTGAATTCTAGGTTGTTTAAATTCGAATGATCAACTATTGAATCCATGGTTATTGAAACGATATAGTATAATAAGTATAAAATCCTTATCAGTATGTGCCTAAAAATAAAATTAATGAGCAAACAAAAGCACTGTAAGGGTTAAAAGTAAAGCGAGTGTGATAAAAGCATAGAAGAGATAAAAGCCAAGAGAGTGAGAGTGATTACAGTGAATCAAATTGAAAATATGAGAAATTGAGAAAATCTCACTCATATTGGCACAAATACTTGTGAATTGCTTGTACTTATAAATATTGTATTAGGTTTCAAAGCATGGATAAAAGAAACTGAGTAATTAAAATTTGAACTGCCTGTATTCTTCAACAATAAAAGCTATACTTGTGCATATCCTTTGATGGAGCGATATGTGTGACTTACTTTGACTTGTTTGCTTTGTAATATATTGAACTAGTATGTTTAAATGTGAAAATTGTAAGTCATTTAAACATTTAGATAGAATTACTTGTTTAGAAAATTTTCCTATTGTCATTGCTCTGACCCAATCTAGTGCATGAAGCATGCTCAAGTACTTTAGTTATATTGCGTGTTTATCTTTTCTTTGTTTTTGTTTTTTATTTTTTTCTTGTTTGCTCTAAGACAAGCAACAAATTAAGGGTGGGGGAGTTTGATCTTTCACAATACGTTCTGGCAAATTAGACTATTGTCAGCACTTAATGAGCTTGATTTCAAGTCATTTTATGTTATTTTGTTTCATTTTTTGTTTTAGTAGCTTAGACATAATTATTAGCAAAATAAGCATTTTTACGCACTTTTTAGTGTTTCGACGACTCGTGAGGAAAACTCAGGCCTCAAAAATGACTAATAGGTTATTTGAGTGTGCAATGTGCCATTTTACGCTAAAAAACACAAAGGACGACAACCAAGTCACGACACAGGCATCCAGTGTCTCGACACTAAAGATTGGAGCGAAAAAAAAATCTTGGAACGAAACAGGATTCATGTCATGACACCCAATTTTGGATGTCATGACACTGGGTTTCGATGTTATAACATTGAGACATCGGCTTCTACACGGCCAAAAATTCCTACGCATGACAACTGTAATTTTTAGGGCAATTAAGGGTCTTTTTCCAACCTAAAACCCTAATTGACATTATAATTGAAAGGGCACTTTAGTCTTTTGGATTTTACCTAGTTTTTACATATATAACTCTCATTATAACCTTATTGGAGGAGGAGTCGACCTAGAGAATCACCCTAGGGAGCTGTCGAACCATATTTCATAATTTTATTTTCAGTTTTCTTTAGTCTTTATTTTAATCTTTCTTATGTTCACGTAATTGGAACTTTTCTATTCTGATGTGAAGACGATAGCGAGTGGAGATTATTTCAGAATCGCGTTTCAATTATTTATTAATGAGCATTCTCTTTTCCTTTATTCTTTTTTATTCTGTTATTTATATTTGGTTAACTTGATCAATTAACGTTTATATGAATATTGGGATAAGACCTTGTGCGTTTTTTATATCTTGCATGTTTTGACTATAGAACTAATTTATTGATTAAGTAATTATTTATCTAAAATTGGGTGTTTATTTAAGAGTACTTAGTACATTAAGGAGTGACGCCTCTAATAGAATATCTAGACAGATGAGACCGAGAGGTATCCTGTCAAGTATAACTTGTACTGACCGGTGAGACAGAAAGAGTATCCATATGTCTAGGAAGTGACCGAAAGGGTGACGTAGGTGATAATCCTTAGTAAAGATGAGACTGTAACACCCAATACCCGACCCGATTTACCGAATCCAAATATAGGATATCACAATACTTACATATTTAACAAAAATTTTCAACTAGCGAAAACCTTACTGGATGTACTTTTTATTTATTTAAATTTTTTTCGAAGTGAGATTTGAATGAAACATTTATCATTTGTAACAGACTCTTAAAAACAATATAAAGCATTACAAATTAAATCTTTGATAAGACAGACATATTCATGGTGTAACTCCCCAAATCCGGCCTAGACGTTATGGCTAAATTTCGGAAGCCACATTAATTTTGTCAAAAAAATTTTCTAATTAAAACAATTATGTTTAAATTGCTCTTCTGAAAACTTAGAATTATTTCAAAATAATTTATTATCATCGAAAAACATTTAGTAATACATGAATATTTTGAGAAAATTCTCTTAATAAATTGAATTATCACTTTTAATCTCTTTAAAAAGGAAATTTGCAATATTAATTTTAAAATGTTACTTACAATAATCTAAATGTAAATAATTTATAGCGGACTTAAAAGTACTTAGAAAACTTTATGTTTGAATTTATTTAAAATCAAGTAAAACCATTTAAGTTCTAAAAACAATAACTAAAACGTTTAAAAGTTCATTGATTATCCATGCATAACAGTTATTGTATCAAAATTATAAATAGCCAAAAACAGTCCAAAGTCTAAAAACAAACCCAAAGAGTTTATAAAGTATTTTATTAAAATTAAATTCAAGAGACTCCTCCAAATGCTGCATCCAAGTCCTACACGCAGATTTTTATGCACGTGATAATGTCAATGCAAATTTTTCATAAGAATGATTATGCATAATTTTTAAAAACATCCTACCCGTCACCGCTATACACCAAAAGGAGTACCCTAGAACTCATCCATCCATAACACACTTGCACATATGTGGAAAAAACCACAAAATTTGAAAATAAGCTACCAAAACACATTTGTGGATAAACCACCAATATTTTCATATTATTAAACTGACACATCTTCCTCCTTACAAATTGTCCCAACCCCATGCAATGCATCATGGCATGCAATCTCATTTACAAAACAATAGGCATGTTAAACATGCTTTCATGTACAAATCAATATCAATAGTCATGGTAATCCATGCTTACAAAATGATCATATAGCCATGATATCACACAACATGAGATTAGTATGAAATCACATAGTAACAACACATATTATATCATATTGATAAGATTTAAGTAAAAATAAATTACCTTAAATCCACATAATCACTCACATGATATTTTGTTATGTCTTATATTTGTAAAAATAATTAGTTAATCATAATCAAAATCATCACATATTGAACTTGAATAAAAGACACCTTAATCTTGTCCAAAACATGAATCCTAATCCAAACTCGAATACTTCAGTTCCAAACCAGTCAAGACAAAATTAATACCCTTCAAACCTCTTCCACCAAAATTCCAACTTGTATTCACACAAAAATTATGACTCCAAAATCAAACCTTAAAAATTACACCCTTACTCCAAAGATAAAAAAGAGCTACGACTGATGATGATCTATTTGATTTTAAGGATCTAATCATTGAAGGAAAAATAAGAATAGAATAAATGAAATTATCATAAGAAAAAAATAGGATATGAAGAATTGAAAATTAAAGATAGAAGAATAAAAATACTTTGTTTACCAGTAATTTTCAAGGATAACAAATGATGAAGAATACCCCAAAATGATTTTAGGGTTTGGCAATATGAAGAAATAAAGTAGGGAAAAGAATTAAATTTATAAGAATTATGTTGTTTAAAAAAATAAATGAAAAAAAAGTATTGGTGATATTCAAATGAAAAAAGAAGAAGAAAAAGAGCTATGAAAGAAAACAATTTTAAGGTGGTACAAGTGTCACGGGCCGTAGTTCAAATTCCGTGACCATCGCACCAAATGTATCCCATGGAGGTCTATCATTGACATAGGGGTCATTTAACTCACGAGAGTTGGCCCATTTCAAGAGTTGTTGGAGAAGCCTGGGTGGCCCAATGATGAAGATATGGCAACGTAGGCTACCTTGGTAAGTAGGGAAACTATTATTAGAAGACTGAGGGAATCATATCTTTTAAAATTAGATTGAAATTGATTATGTAAATTGATTATGTAATCTTGTAAATCCCTAGATTTAAGGGATATACTAATCTCGTCCATCGATGTAACTTGATCTAGACCGTCAGTTTTGAGGGAGTTCAAGTATAAATAGAGAGCCTCCCCCTCACTTGTAACTCACTTCATTCTGTTATTGTTTCTTGTATTTTTTGAGAGAAAGTAATGCAGTTGAGAGCATTTACTCAAACACCTCTCATGCATAGTTTTTTGTGCCTTTCTCTTGTCTTTAGCTTTGTTTTGCATAATTGCTTCCGCTATATAAATTGGTGCATTGGAGGAATTCTAAAGGAATCCTAACTTGTTGTGGTAAGGCTGACTTAGGCAAGTTTGGAACGAATGGATCGCCTAAGGCTGCATGGAATGCGAGACGAAAGTTCTAGCCCCATGACAAGTGGTATTCAAACTATTGGTTGCAAAGGCATTGTTGGGATGTCGAAAGAAGAGTTGGATTAGAAGTGGGCCAAAATACCAATCCTTTTGAAGGATATGTTGTCAGCAGTAGAGGAATGAGTGGTCAAACTCGAGAAGTCCATGGTGGACATAAAGGACTTTGTGAAGAAGTGTCTCAATTCCAATATGGATCAGGTACGTAAAATGTTAAATTCACATAGGAATAAGCTAACAAGAGGAATGATGCTCTCGAGGCCATGGTGATGGCTTTGAAGGAGGAAAAAATGGCCATGAAAAAGGCTTTAAGCACAAGAATAGAAGAGCTCGAGGGAGAGCTTACCATGTGTCGAGCAACTGTGGGGAATAGAGTGGTGAGTGTAGTAGTGACTGCAGTGGTGAGTGGAGCGCTCAATTGCGAGGATGTCCCGAAGTCGAAAGAGTTTACAGGGACAAAAACTACCTGCAATATGAACAATTTCTTATGGAAGATGGAAAACTACTTTCGTGCCAAAGGCATCATGGCGATGCGGTTAAGGTAAATACTGCTTCAATGTTTCTTACTGATATTGTGCTTTTATGGTGGCTAAGCAAGTCCACAGATAAAAGGCAAAGTGACATTGGGATGTGGCAAGAGTTCCAATGTGAGTTGAAGGGACAATTTTACCCAGAATTTGCCGAGGAAGAAGCTCAAGAAAGGTTACAATGGCTAACGTAACGGGGCACAATGGGGAAGTATGTTTGAGAGTTTAGGGAAATTATGCTTCAAATTTTAGATGTGATCGAGAAAGAGGCATTACGTGTCTTCATGAATGGATTAAAGCTGTGGGTTAGTGTAACACCCCAAAACTTTAATTTTGGGTATTGTGAATCTGTGACACAAAATATCTGTCTGCTTTAGTGGTTATATGTTCTGGGTGTGTTTGGGAGGTCCCAAGTTCAAGCCAGGACTTGGGAAAATTTTGGTATTTTGGTCAGTAGGCTTTTAAGTAAAAGTTGGCAAATAATTAATAGAATGGGCCTACTAGTCTGGTGGATAAGTGGAGTGTTGGTGTGAAGGAGATCCTGTGTTCGAATCTTGGTATGGGCATTATTTTTGCTCGTGCGTCCAGGAGAGTTTGAAATGGACTAAAAATCTGAGTAGTGGATTTAGTAGGGAGTTTGATGGAGAGAAATAAGGGATTGGGGTGGT
>CM025151.1:22656108-22668115 GCA_013467495.1 Gossypium gossypioides
TAGTAGGAAACCTTGGTTTTCAAAAGAAACAAATGTTTTTCCTAAACGCACGATTGTTTAATCTGTTTTGAAAGCTTCCGCAAATGAATACTTTTTGAAACTATCGATTAAATGAGCAACACAATTTTGGAACTAATAGGATATTAAGATAAGGAATTCAATGGAAATGGTTTTAATACGATGACACGGTTTTCAAACACCCTATCATGTAACATCACTAAATATGGCCATAACGTCTGGGCCGGGTTTGGGTGTTACATTTAGACAGGAAGTGGAACAAGGGGGTGTCCAAGAGCTGTCGAAACCATGAAAGTTGTGGAGCTGTGGTCAAGCTTGGTATAGGGAAAGAAAAGCTTGAGTCTTCCAAGTCCGAGGAAAGGGGTGTATATGAAGGAAATCACAAGATGATAATGGCGGTGGAAACGGTAACGATGGTGGTAATTGGAAACCACGAGTTGGGAAGAAGAATCCCAAAAAAAGGAGGGGCAAATTGAAATGTTTTCTTTACTACGATCCACATATGTTGAAGAAATGTTTGAAGAAATCCGTGCTTTCTAAAAACGAGAAGCCGGAAGGTATGGCCCTAAGACTTGGTTTGAGCGCAAGGGGTGTCGAATCTAGTTAGGCTAAAAGTAAGAAAAAGCCAGTGGAGTGTTTCTTGTGTCATAGTTTGCATAGGTTACAGAAGTGCCTGAAGAAGTCTGTCATCAAAGGCAGTGATGGGGCAGACAAGGAGCCCAAGAAGCTTGGTTCGAGTAAAAGAAATGTCAAAGCCAAGACAGCAAAGAGGAGCAAAAAGAAGCGAGTAAAGTGTTTCTTGTGTCATGGTCCATATGAGTTGCGAAACTATCCAAAACAAGCCTTGGTAAAAAAAAGGCAACATCGAAGCTTGTTGAGTCATTGGAGGGGCTTCCACCCAAAGAAGAGGTAAGTTTGTTATCAGACTTAGAGGAAAAAGTCAAGATGAAAACATTAAAGTTGGGACCAATGAGGCTTAATTCGAGTAAAGCAATAGAGTTGACCGAGTTGGCCGAGTTGTCGGCGAGTCTTCCACCCATGGAAGAGGTGAGTTTGGCATCAGACTTAAAGGAAGAAGTAGCGATGCAAACTTTGAAGCTAGGATCAATGAGGCTCACTTCTATTAACACATCGGATGAGCTACCACCTATGGGAGAGGTGGGTTGTGCATCAAACTTCAGGAAAGTGGTGATGTAAGTTGGACAGTTGACCTGAGTAAATGTTGTGATAAAGGTACATTCTAAACACTTTGGTAGTGTTTTGCATCCTATTTAGCTTGGCAAGAACGTAGGGGCCCTTTTAAAGTTTTGAAGCAAGGAGGCCGATGGATTGTCGGTAATTCGAAGCCAAGTGGTGTGAATCAAGAGGATTCTATTCAAAGTGAGTTAGAATGTGGGCAAGAGAAAGACGTAACTTCTTGCCACTGAGATTTACAAATGAGTGGGACAGTTCGAGTTAAGAGGCGAAAAAAACTGAGACAAAAGTTTCAAAAAAAGGAAAAAAAGCTAAGGCGTCGAGACGAGACCGAAGCGAATCAAGTCGTGCCATTCCGAAAGCTCAACGAGGGCGTTGTAAGAATAGGTAAGGGAGAATGTCATGGGTTGTAGTTTAAAGCCCGTTACCCTCACACCAAATGTATCCCATGAAGGTAATTGACATGGGGATCATTTAGCCCACGAGAGTTGGCCCGGTTTAAAGAGCTGTTGGAGAAGCCTATCAAATTGAAGCCTGGGTGACCCAATGATGAAGATATGGCAACATAGGCTGCATTGGTAAATAGGAAAACTAATATTAGAAGATTGATGATTATCATATCTTATAATATTAGATTGAATTTGATTATGTAAATTGATTATGTAATCTTGTAAATCCTTAGATTTAAGGGATAGGTTAATCCCGTTCGTTGATGTAATTTGATCTAGACCGTCGGTTTTGAGGGGGCTCAACTATAAATAGAGAGCCTCCCCCTCACTTGTAACTCACTTCAATCTTTCATTGTTTCTTGTATTCTCTCATGCATGGTTTTTTGTGGCTTTCTGTTGTCTTTAGCTTTCTTTTGGCATAATTGCTTCTGCTATATAAATTGGTGCCTTGAAGGAATTCTAAAGGAATCCTTAGTTGTGGTGGTTAGGCTGACTTAGGCGAGTTTGGAACGAAAGGATCGCCTAAGGTTGAACGGAACATGAGATAAAAGTTTTAGCCCCGTGACACAATGGTGGTTATAGGTTGTGCTATGGTGGTAGTATGGTGGTGCTTTGGTAGAGAAGTGGTGGTTTGGTAGTGGTAGCATCAAATTATTTAAACAAAATAAGGTAAAGTAAAGAAAATGGCGAGGAGCAACCAAAAGGGGCAGCACAAGGTGGTGATCAAGGAGGAGAAAAAAAAGGAAGAGGTGGATGAAAAATTCAAAGAAAATGAGTGAATAGGAGAGAAAAATGGAAGGCACAACCATAAATCTCCAACATTACATTCAAGTTGGAGAGAAAAGATCTTAGAAAAATAACATCACTTAACTATGGAAGTTACACCTTTGAATTTTGAATAAAAGAGTTGTAAAACAATTGAAAATAGGAGTTACGTGCACAAATATGGATGGTTTTGCATGGAATGAATAGCCATCTTTGATAAAATATTTAGTAAAAGATGATAGCATGGAGACTTGAAGTTGGTTCACTTAGGAGTTACCTAAGATACTTAACCACTATGTCTTTTCACAAGTTTCGTTAAATGCTAACGACATTTATTTTTAAACAAGGCAAAACACAAACTAGGATTTTAAACCAAAATTGCTCAAAATAGAAAATGATATGAGGGAAAGGACGCGAAATCAAATCTTCAAGAACAAATCTACCACTACTTAACCACTAGACTAAATACTTATTATTATCTAATACACAAAGATAACTTTTGAAAATCGGGGCGTGACCACTCTTGGTTCACAAACCCCAATTTCTACTAACCCAATTTTTTGGATGTGACATGTGGTGTATAATACTATTCGCCATCTAAAAATATATTCCCAAAATTTCCCCTATGTATACATAACATCGCACTACGATCAACCACCTTGGCGCATTCCTCACTTGGTCCCTTCTCGCGAACTAGTTCAAGTCAAGAACCAGCAATACAAATAAACACCTATAAGTTCAATGGAATTTAGTGAGTCTCAACCACTTTTACCTTTAAACAATGATGTTGAATTCCTTGACTTAATAATTTTGGTCTTCCTTTCAGATTTTGGAGGGCACTTTTCTAATTCTTGGTGGATAACTATACACCAACCTCTAACTCGACCACCTTGTACAAGTTCCACTCGATTGGTGAATTACAAGCTTCATATACTGGCTCTGGTGAATGTCAAAATACCAGTCACGCCGTAACTTCACGTCGATCCATTCAATGTTTTTGGTTCGATAAAGGTAATATTTTAAAAAACACAATAGAAATTTAGATAACTTTGATACAAAATGGGAAAACTTCCAAATGTGGCAGACACTTACACCTTCCATAATTACTTATATGCCAAGCTCTCTTCCTAACCTAGTGAGTTTTTATGACAGATTCATTAGTCGAGTACTCTACCGAGGAAACCTTCCAAAAATGCCTCAAATGCATACCCAGATCTCACCACAGATACAGACTAACAACTCGCCACTTAGGCGTTACAGAATTCGTCTGATAGGCTTTATAGACATAACATCATATAGGCTTTATAGGTAACCTGCCACAAAGGATTTATATGTGTCTCGCCACAAAGGCGTGGTTTGGTTTTCCACTAAGGCACCACATAAACTGTCGTGTTTGACGATATGAATTTGCCTAAACTCAGTATCACCTGAGGTTTACTCATCATTGCCCTTAGGACACACAGAAACCCTAGTAGACAAATGTAAAGTAGAAACCAGAACGCAAAGTAGAAAGTAAAGTCATCTGAACTGTCTTCTCCCTTACTAGATATAAACTCCCTGTCCCTCTATTATGGACCTTGACAAGTGACAATGCTTACGTAACCCAAATCTCTAGCAAAAAAATGAGGGAAGGTAAAGAGAATTTGTCGAATATCTACATTACTATTTGACAAGTCATGAAGAGGGTCAAATTAATTCAACTAACTCTTAACAAATCTCGTCACAAGAACCAACTTGAACAGTGCTCAAGCAAATAGAGTGTGATATACTTTGAGAGTGACTCGCGTATGGTATGGTCGTGAAGATAATTAAGTCTCCTACAACTTCATCAAACACATGATAAGCTCTTCGTGCTTAACCAATACTCTAGGGTATGTTCTTCCTTAAGCGTACTCTTTCTTGGGAATAATCTTTCTTTCCTTGAAGATACCCTGTAATTAACTTCTTAGATATCGCTAACAGATGGATACTTTAACGTTAGTATGCACCAATACTCTGACTCGCCATCAAGCCAACAGAGTGGTGGATAACGTTACCACAATGCACCAAATAGTTTGCATACATACTTTACTCACCTTTTTGGATTCGCCTTTCTTGAGGTGTGAAAACTCTCCCTTCCTTTAAGGAAATTTCATCCTCGAAATATTTATCAACCTAGTAAACCCATTACCCATGATGTGTGGCCAACTTCCTAGTCAAGTGTAGTATACTACTTGGCGAAATGCCTACACATAGTCACAACAGACTTCTCGTCTGGGGTGTATACTTAAAAGATTCCAATTGGTGTGCAAATACTATCGATTGGTGAATTCCAAACTCGTGGGTATAGTTGGCAGGTACCGCTGAGGTTTTGAGCATTTTGTAGCCTTAGCCTTAACAAGTGTTGAGCTATGATTAAAGAATTTGAACAGTTGGTTTTAAATTTGAAACTTCTTATGGATATTTGGTTCTTTATAAATACTGGGTGTTCAACACTTCCCCCTTAAAATTTTTCAATGCATCATTTGAACCCTAATTTCTATCTCTGCCAAGGTCATTTTACTTCCTTTCGCCTTCAGTTCACACTTTCTTCAAAGGTAATCCCCCCTTATTTTATCTTTACTATTATACAAAATGGTCAAATCAACTACTCGTGGAAGAGGACATGGTGATCTAGCCCAGAGTAGCAGAAGAGACAGTCCTAGAAATGCTGCCGTGATCGAACCCAAAGGTCCTGATGGTACTCGTCACATACTTGCTCCTATGTACGAATGCAACACTACTAAGGAGGAACTGACCCAATAGCTAGTGGTTAGAGACATCCTCCATCCAAACTTTGCTTACGACTTCCGTCTATTCTAAGGGGGTGTCACCAGAGTGACAACACCGAGGGCTTTATTCTTCCCCTCTTCCTACTTGAGGCTGGCTTTCACTTACCTCTTCACGCTTTCTTCTGCTCAGTGCTCAATGAATATGGCATTACACTAGGGCAAGTCTCCGCCCTTTCCTGGTGGACATTGGTGGCTTATTTCATCAATTATTGTTGCACAACGAGCCGCCTATTCTGGGCATTTTCCAAAAGATTTATCAGCTGAAGATAAAAAGGCAGGGTGCCTTAGCTAGGATGGCCGACTTTAGTACAAGCCAGGGTTACGAGCCCATCATCTAGAATTGGGCCTCAAACATCTATCTTATAAAAGAAAAGTTTATGAGGGTCATGTGCAAGCTCAAAAGTGGTTTTAACTTTCCCATTTTATGGCCCATACCATAAGAGGATATATGCTTACAGAGCCAACACATTGGTTCTGAAATTGCTAGGAAGCAATTTAAACAATTAAGGAAGGGGTGTATCCTAGAATTAGGAAAGGTTGTTACTGATCAAAATGTCTTCCAATACTACTTACAAGGGATGAGCCCAAACAGTCGCCAGGCAAATGATCTTTTACTTTGGGTGGATTCTCACAATGTCCCTTCTACTAAGGTGGCCTGGCCTTACAACGCCAACGATGATTTGGCACAGATTTTAATGAGGAGGATGAAGAAACCTCCTTTCTATTTCTATGAAACATGTGGAATATGTCCACACCACTAGAATATCATTAGTTATTATACGTCTTCTACTCCTTCTCTTAACTGGGTCAACTCTCTTGTTACTACTATAGGATCTTCTTCTCCACCTACATTTAGTATTTCTCTATCGATTCAACAACCAATTTAGACGACTTAGCCTTGTTAGACTTAGTGTGCGAAAATTAAATAGTTATTATCTCCCTTCCAAGAACAACGATTGATAGGTCTTAGAAAAGGCCAAGTATATAAGGAAGCACCTAGGATACCTAGGGTAGTGGCCATCCATAGTTGACTCATCGTAGGCTTAGGAAAGGGCCTACTCTTATAAGAGCCATCACTCATCCTGCTGCTGTCCTGCCTCATGTTCCTGCCCTTCAATTTATTCCAATTGCACCAATAGAGTCTGCCAATTCTACAAACTCTCCAGTCCACGTCTCGTTTCCTCCTGTGGCTACATTCACATCGGAGACAATATGTCAAAGTCAACCAAATGCCCTTCTTGGTTCTTTACCTATGACTACTCCATCTAGCGAAACGGGTAAACTCTTCCAATGGTGTGATCTAATAAGGCCAAGGAAATATCCATTTTCTCTCAACGCTATCCAACTACAGAATAATAACTTACCTCAGTAGGTAAAATAGGCATTCATTTCTTCCCTCTCCTCAAATCCTCATCTTCCCCAAGTCTTAATGCTGGCAAGGTCTTGTCAAGTATTAGCTACTGAGTATGGGCTTATAAGATAGGCCCTTTAAGAGGCTTGCAATCAAAATAACATCAAATTGGCAGGCCAGGAGAAAACTATGCATTTTGGCAAACATTCATTGGTTCAACTACGCTAGACTCATCAAGAAGTTATGAGCCAAATCAAGGAACTGAACTCCTCTTTCTCATCTTGGAAACCCAAAATGAAGATTTAGAAATCTGATTCAATCAGATGGAGGAGGAAAACAATTGAGTAAAGGCCAGAGAGTCCTCTTAGGAGGAGAAATACAATTCTCAATACCAACAACATCTATCAGAGTTCGAGCATCTATTCCAATCCAATAAAGAAGCTCTAAAAAAGGATTAAGAGGAAACCAAGAAAATTTTGGTAGAGACCTTGCCCATTCTACGATCCAATCTGGTCCTTCACACTCAAGTTGTTGAGGCTCCTCCCAACCTAATTCAGGTGAACTTTAATTACCTATAGAAGGTCACCACTGAATCCCTGAACTTCAATGTTTACAATATTGAGGGAAAAGATTGAGAGAAGTTCTAGAGGGAATGAAAGCAATCGACCAACTTCTTTATTCTCAATAAGCCGAAAATAGAGGAGAATTTCGAAGATTCAATTGATATTTAAGAAGTCCCCACAAAAAGCCCCAGACAGAAGAAGCCTCTATTGACCCAACCAATCAGCCTACAGAGGAGGGAAACTGAAGACCTTTGTCTTCTCTTGTATCTAGTTTCTTTATTCAGTTTGTATTATTTTCCTTCTTTTAGCAATGAAACTATCATATTTATTTCCAACTGACTTACTTACCACAATACTAATAATGTGCTAGAGTATTCGTCTAACATAAATCTTTAACTTACCCGAGGGACTAAGTCAGGTCCGACTTTTATACATACAAGATTGACTCTAAATCAACTTCCAGAAGATCGGCTAAATCGAAAGCTCTGATACAAATTAACTTGTAACACCCTACACCTGACCCAATTTACCGAATCCGAATATATGATATCACAATACTTACATACTTAACAAAATTTTTCAACTGGCGAAAACCTTATTGGATGTACTTTTTATTTATTTTAAACAAATTTAAGTTGAAAGATTTGAACGAAACATTTATTATTTGTAACAGACTCTTAAAAGCAGTATAAAGCATTACAACTTAAATATTTGATAAGATAGACATATTCGTGTCTATCTGAAAAAATATTCCCAAAAGTGTCCCCC
Source organism: Gossypium gossypioides (assembly GCA_013467495.1). Classification (NCBI taxonomy): domain Eukaryota; kingdom Viridiplantae; phylum Streptophyta; class Magnoliopsida; order Malvales; family Malvaceae; genus Gossypium; species Gossypium gossypioides. The sequence continues at coordinate 22,664,027 of CM025151.1, forward strand.
TATACGCATAACATCGCACTACGATCAACCACATTGGCGCATTCTTGGCTTTGTCCATTCTGGAAAATTGGTTCAATTCAAGAACCTACAGTACAAATAAACACCTCTAAGTTCAATGGAACTTATTGAGTCTCAACCAGTTTTACCTTTAAATGATGATGTTGAATTCCTCTACTTAAGAATTTTGGGCTTCTTTTCAGATTTTGGAGGATACTTCTCCAATTCCTGTGGATAACTATACGCCAACCTCTAACTCGACCACCTTGTACACATTCCACTCGATTAGGGGATTACAGACTTCCCACCTTATAGCAGATCCCATTTCAAAATTGCTTGAAGATATCAATTTGGTACATTTCACAGAATGATATACCTATGGACACTACTCCCGACGGATTCATATACTGGCTTTGGCGGCTGTCAGAATCCCAGTCACACCATAAATTCACGTCGATCCAGACAACAAATTTGGTTCGATGAAGGTACTATTTTGATCACCCAATAGAAATTTAGATAACTTCGATACAAAATGGGAAAACTTCAAGATTTGACGGACACTTACACCACTCGTAATTATTTATATGCCAAGCTCTCTTTCTGACCTAGTGAGTTACAATGGAGGATTCATCAAATGAGTAATTTGTCGAAGACACCTTTAGAAAATGCCTCAAAGGCATAAGCAGATCTTACCACAAAAGCGAACTAACAACTCGGCACTTAGGTGTTACAAAATTTGCCTGACAGGCTTTACATGTGACTCACCACAAAGGCTTCTCAAATAAACTGCCATAAAGGTATGGTTTGGTTTGCCACCAAGGCACCACATAAACTATTGTGTTTGACGATATGGATTTCCTAAACTCGACATCACTTGAGGTTTGCCCATCATCACTCCCGGGACACGCAAAAACCCTAGTAGACAAATTATCCTCATCTGCCACTCTCAGAATGTACCATGGCCATGTTCTTTTCACATATTTACCACACTACCCTTTTCTTTTTTTTACTATCCCAACGAACCATGTGTTTACGGTCTCGACAGACTGCTTTCACTATGTCGGCCTTTATGTTTACTGTCCCAGCAGATGTCATCAAGGCACTACCATGGAGTTCTTCATCCTATCACATACTTTCCCGACAGTTCACCTAAACCCCCTTATCACCAACCATACTTGGTCATGCATTAATAAAATAAAATAATAGACGCATCTACACAGATTTCATTCATAATCTTAACAGAATCATACTTCTTAACACATAATTTCTCATACATGATTACTACACATCGTCCTATTCATGTAGTGTGTCGTACACTTCAGTACATACATACAAATGTTTCATAGAGAAAACACACAACCATACACACATACAACTTCTCAAGAAGATATGCGAATCTATATTAAAATCGACTGTACATGGAATCATCATAATATATTGTGTAGAAGTTGGGTTAGAGACTCACCAAAGGCCTATCTTTACCTTGACATGGAGTTTCTATTTCGATTGTCTTTCCCAATCCAGCAGCAGCAACTACTTACAAGATCATAAAATTTCCATTAGAATCCCCATTTACAAATAATTTACTAATGTTTCAACTTCGTGCAACCCCCTTGAATGGCCTTTCACTCTCATCCTACTGTTCTTACACCTTTAAACATCCTTACTCAACAACAATTATAACATACAAGGATATAAGATTTACCAGAAGGTTGAATTGTAATGCCCCAAAATTTAAGTCTCTAATTTTTGTATGATTTGTCACAAATTGCATGTTCGCTTTAATGGCTAAGTGGTTTGGGTGTGTATGAGAGTGTTTGAGAAGCCTGGGTTCAAGTCTTGGCTTTTGCAGAATTTTAAATTTTTGCTCTTAAGTGAATCTGGACATAGGCAGGTAGGCTTTATAAATATTAGTGTTGATTTTATGCCACAAAATGAGCCTGTGGTATAGTGGCAAGGTGGCGTGTGAAGTTCCCTGGAGGTCTGAGGTTCAAGTCTTGGGTTGCGCAATGGAGTATTTATTTTGTTGCTTGAGCCGTGTAAGTGGCAGAGTTGGAGTGAAATATTGTCGAAGGAAGTTTGAACTGGTCATAGAGGGAGTTGAGGAGAAATCGATGGAGTGATAAGGGGAGAGATACGAGGAGAGAATCGAGGAGTTGTTGAGAGGAAGAGTTGTACCGAAATTGGATTCTGACACTCTAGGAAATTCGGCTAGAGGGATTACTAGTGCCGAATTGGTCATTAGGCTACTGAGGTTTTCGATATTTGAGAGTATTCCCTCTTTTACAATTGAAAATTTTGGATAGTTTCGGTTTACCTATTTACGTATGGTACGGATTTTGCCAAGTTTTCGAGTACGTTTCTACTCTTCTTCTTGCTTTTGGCCGAAACTCTTTTCCCCTCTCCTCTCATCTTCTTGTCGAAATCTCCCTTTCCTTTTCCCCTCTACCTTTGTCGCTCTTTTCCTTTTTCTCCTTTGCCTAAAACCCCAATCGTTTATTTCTTCTTCTTAAGTCGAACCTTCTCCTTTCTTCTTGTGGCCGAATATTACATCTCTCCTCTCCCACCTTTTTCTTCACCGTTTCTTCCTTATCTTTTCGGTTTCTCCCCTAGAAAATCTCTATCCTCTTTTCTAATTTTTGAATATTCCTATTCTTTTGGGGCCGATCGTAGGGCTTGCTTTTCGTAGTTAATTCTCTCGCGCATTATTGGTAAGTATAGTAATAGAGTGATTTCCTTTTACCGGTCAATTTAAATGCTTACCCATTTTCAGTTGGTGCTTAGGAACCTCTCGAAGGGTCTAAGGTTGGTGAGTACTTTGGTTAAGTGAACCGTTCCTCTTCGCTCGATCGAGTTGGGGTAAGTTAGCAATTGTGACAACTTGAGATTAATCGATTGTGTCACTGCGTAAGGGATTAACTAAGATTATTGGTCAAATGTAGGTTTCGGTGCTCGTGGATCTTAGTGTGTTTACACAATCAGGTGTGTAACCACACCCTCTCTCAACTGCAAATCGGTAAAAGTCGAAAAGTTGAAAAAGACGGCGCTAAGACCATATGGGCGTGCGAACGCTTGTGTGGGATACCGCGCCCACTTAGCACGGTGGTGGACTGTTGAGAACTCCGTAAGAGATTTCATGGGCTTAGACCGTAATGGGCCTAAAATTACTGAAATACCCTCGAAAGGTACAATTATAGAAATACCCTCAAAGGGTAAAATTACCGAAATACATAGGTAGGCCTTATAAATATTAGTGTTGGTTTTATGCCACAAAATGAGCCTGTGGTATAGTGGCAAGGTGGCATGTGAAGTTCCCTTGAGGTCTGAGGTTCAAGTCTTGGGTTGTACAATAGAGTATTTATTTTGCTGCTTGAGCCGTGTAAGTGGCAGAGTTGTAGTGAAATACTGTCGAAGGAAGTTTCAACTGGTTATAGAGGGAGTTGAGGAGAAATCGACAGAGTGATAAGGGGAGAGATACGAGGAGAGAATCGAGGAGTTGTTGAGAGGAAGAGTTGTCCTGAAATTGGATTTTGACACTCTAGGAAATTCGGCTAGGGGGATTGCTAGTGCCGAATTGGTCATTAGGCTACTGAGGTTTTCGATATTGGAGAGTATTCCCTCTTTTATAGTTGAAAATTTTGGTTAGTTTCGGTTTACCTATTTACGTATGGTACGAATTTTACCAAGTTTTCGAGTACGTTTCTGCTCTTCTTCTCTCTTTTCTTCTTGTTTTTGGCCAAAACTCTCTTCCCCTCTCCTCTCTTCTTCTTGTCGAAATCTCCCTTTCCTCTTCCCATCTACCTTTATTGCTCTTTTCCTCTTTCTCCTTTGCCCAAAACCCCAATCGTTTATTTTTTCTTCTTAGGTCGACCTTCTTCTCTCTTCTTGTGGCCGAATATTACATCTCTCCTCTCCCACCTTTTCTTCTCCTTTTCTTCCTTATCTTTTCGGTTTCTCTCCTAGAAAATCTCCCTCCTCTTTTCTAATTTTCGAACCTTCCCATTTCATTTGGGGCCGATCGTGGGGCTTGCTTTTCGTAGTTAATTCTCTCGCGCATTATTGGTAAGTATAGTAATAGAGTGATTTCCTTTT
>CM025151.1:22691953-22706243 GCA_013467495.1 Gossypium gossypioides
AGCAAGATCTGGGTATGGAGCGTCACAAATGGACTGTATTGTACTTAACCAAAAATTTCTAAATTATAAATTTGAAATAAACAGATTGCATTGGAACAATTATTAATCCTTACAGCTTTAAGCTTAAACTAAATTTTATTTTTTCTCAAGTATTCTGTCCCTAAGCAGACTATTTGTTTACAATAAGACCCTTAAAGTTTTTAACTTAGGGTTAACTATTTCTGAATCTAGTTTTTAAGGACATCATCTGGTTACACCATGATTGATGCAGAGACGAAGCTTTCAATGGTAACTGCCTGCGATCCCCGATATCCACACTATTTTGCTTGGTCCCTCTTCGAGTCCTCGATCAGCCTCGCAAATCCTGCGAACATCAAACAACCTCTTGTAAGTTCAAATGGACTTAATGAGTTCCTTCACTGCACCATAAATTAACCTTATCACATAAGGGTAACAAATGTAAAATGAACCAAACATAAATTTACTTCCTACTCGCTCTAGGCAAGTGTTATTTATCAGAGAGCGGACTCCACCCAGTCCTCCAAGCTACTCTGCTCACTATAAGCCCTTCCTTTGGTCTAACTTTACACTTTTTTGTAATCCAGACACCTCTCCACATCAGAAAGTCTTATCCTTACTTCTCATCTTTTCTTCTTTTCATACACCCCACATACAGGGTGTCCAAAGACCTCTAGGGTAACTTTCCTGACTCCTCGCCGAAGGATCCTTAGGTCATACCTTCTTTGGTGGACTTTCCTTGTTGAACCAGTCCTTGGCAGACTCTTATTTTCCTTTTACTATAGTCTCGAAAGACTTGTTGCCATTTTTGTATTGGGTTGACTTATAGCAATCCCTACCACTCTGGCAAACCCATTCTTAATCTGCCTTATTTGTAATAGTGGGGAATTACTTCCAATAATCTCCCCCTCACTCCAGCCCTTACTTGGGGAACTCACTTATCCTATAAGTGAAGGTCGGTCAAACTTGTTGAACCAACAAGCTATCACCTGTGCCACTATACAAGTCTGCTAACTCACTCGCTCGATTCCTCCCTACAATGCTAACATTGTGGCGATGTACCCGCGGTAGGCCTTCCTCAAAGAGAAATATTCTTTACAAACATACTATCCCCTGGTCAAAATCCTTATCCTGGGAGTAGAATTCCCATCCCTCTCACAGGATTTGCTTCTTACGTATAACTTCATTGTGTACTTCCTAGTGGCTCTTGATTGCGGATCCTTTCTTGTGTTCCTTGAGGACTTCTCATCAACACTGCCCATGTACCGGTCGTTCACAAGTCCCCGGTTCTTTCTCTAATTCTTACTGGGTCCTTACCCACCTACCTTATCGACATTCATGCTTATTCTGTAACAGACCCTTCTTTTTCTTATTTCGCTTGCCCATTTTTGGTAAACTCCTCGAGTTTCCACTTGCCGCCCTGTGTATCGCACCTCGTACTTACCGTCTTAATAGTTTGCATTATCGGAACATCCTGATAGACTATTTTGCGGTTACTACTTTGGTGGACTCCCTATTGGTTTCCACAACTGAGTTGTGGTCTTATATCCCTTTTTACCTCATTTTCCGCATCCCATCAGACTTATCCTGTGTTTACTATCTTGGTAGACTCTATTTGTGTTTACTGTCTCAACGAACTATCTATGTTTTGTGTTTACTGTCCTAGTGGACTTTGTTTATGGATGCCATGGAGTTTTTTATCCATGGTCTTACACCGATCTGCCATCCCGACGTACTATCATATGATGCCATGTAGTCTTTCATCCATGGTCTTACTCATTATACTTGGCTGGCATAGCATCTTTTATATATGGTCTTACACCGTATACCTTATACCTTGTACCATGCTGCCATGACATCTTTCATCCATGGTCTTACGCTGTGTACCTCATACTAAACAGCCATAACATCTTTCATCTATGATCTTAAGCTATATACTATCGTCATGGTGTCTCCTCGAAGAACTAGCCAATACCGCCGTCGCGATAAATACTTTTCCATGATTTTCATTTCTCGAATTCTCCTCCCATTACCTTCTTTACACAACTGAAACTTGATACTCGAACACCGCAATGTTCCCTCTGCAAGGCCTGAAGCTTTACCCATTGCGATGACTATCAGGGTCACTTTCCATTTCCCTTCCTAACTTCATCTATCCCATAGAGGTTTTTCCCACAGTTTTCATGCAAAGCATGCACATATCATCATATTTCATACTTACTAACATGTATCTATGAATATTCACGTTTATCCAACAAGGCATACTCAGACATCATAGATCATAACATTCAAGGTTAGAGTTTTAGAAACTCACCTGAAGCTTTATCATCTCCTCAGCTTAGCATTCTTGATCACCAAAGCTTCCATTCTCCTGGAAGGTAAGCATTACAATAAAACCTCTACTGGTTAAACTTGCACTTCATCTTAAAAGCTTAAAATTTCATAAGCATGCAGAACCCCTGAAATGGTTTTAAAGGTCTGTAACCATATTTACCTATTCTTACACAGACAGAAGGGTTAAGAACCTTACCAACTTGCTGGTTTCCCTACTTTTTCATCTCCGTCCTCATGAAGTGCGCTCCATGTAGAACCTTTCATGGCCTGCTCTTCTTTAATGTATCCAATGAAGAATAGAGAAAATGAAATAGAATTAGGAATGAAATCATCTATGGGAAGTTATCTCCCAGCTATTTATAGCCATTCTCGCACTATTACCAACCTTAGGATGATCATCCATTTCTAATAATTATGTCTCCCACTAAGGAACCAACTAGTTCCATTTCAATCGAACCAGAATTGGTTTTCAACTATGTCCACTTCAGTTTCTAACATTTCCTAGTTTTTCAATAGAGGCCGCCGACTTGCTGCCTCTTTTAATTTAGTCTCCAATTATCTCAAATTTCTGAGTTATTAGAAATTTGGGTGTTACACTTATAGAGTCTTTAATAAAAGAACCTTAGTAGCTGAAGAGTCAATACATGTTTTCGATAATGCTAACCCTCTTCCTAGAAAGGATACTTGTGTTGATGTTGATGATGATAATAAAGAAATATTGAACAATGATGACAAGGTTGAACATTCATCAAATGACAAGATTCAAGGACAAACATAAGAAGCTCTAAAGGAGCTCACCATAGAGGAAAGGAAAGTCAATCATCCAAGAGAGTATAACTATGTGAAGGATCGTAAGATTTTGGGAGATCCATCCAAAGGGGTAACTACTAGATCTTCTCTTAGAAATACTTGTAATTTTGTTGCATTTATCTCATGCATTGAGACTAAAAATATCAAAGAAACATTAAATGATGAATATTGGATTTTGGTCATGTAAGAAGAGTTAAATCAATTTGAGAAAAGTAATGTATGAACCCTAGTAGAAATACCTTGTGAAAAATCTACTATAGATACTAAGTGGATTTTTAGGACCAAACTAGATTATAGTGGTAACATAGTAAGGAACAAGGCTAGACTTGTTGCTCAAGGTTACACTCAAGAGGAATGAATAAATTATGATGAAACTTATGCTTCCGTAGCTAGGATAGAAGCCATTAGAATGCTTTTAGCTTTTGCATGCTTTAATGATTTCAAATTATATCAAATGGATGTAAAAAGTGCTTTTCTAAATGGTTTTATAAATGAAGAAGTGTATGTTGAACAACCACCCGATTTTAAAGATTCAAAATTTCCAAACCATATTTTCAAACTTTTAAAAGCTTTATATGGTTTGAAACAAGCTTCTAGAGCTTGGTATGAAAGATTATCAAATTTTCTTATTGAAAAATGTTTTTATAAAGGGAAACTTGGCACAACACTTTTTATTAAAATAAAAGATAAAGATTTATTAGTAGTTAAAATTCATGTTGATGATATTATTTTTAGTTCTACTAATTATCTTCTTTGTCAAGAACTTTCTAAGCTAATGCAACGTGAGTTTGAGATGAGCATGATGGGAGAACATAATTTCTTTTTGGACTCCAAATCAAGCAAATGAAGGATGACATGTTCATCAATCAAGCTAAATACACAAAGGCGATGCTCAAAAAGTTTGGGATGGATATCCTCAAATCACAAGCTACTCCTATGAGCCCTTCTACAAATCTTGATAAAGATGAGGAAGCTAAATGTGTAGATACAAGATTATATAGGTCAATGATTAGCTATTTACTTTATCTTACTGCAAGTAGACCTGATATCATGTTTAGTATTTGCTTGTCTAATAGATCTCAATCTTGTCCTAAGGAATCACATTTACTAGTCATTAAGAGAATCTGTAGATACCTTAGAGACACACCTAATTTAGGCCTTTAGTATCCTAGAGACTCATCCTTTAACTTGCATACCTTTCGGATGCAGATTTTAAAGGTTGCAAATTAGATAGGAAGAGAACATTCGGTACTTGTCAATTCCTAGGAAACATGCTCATATCATGGTTTTAAAAGAAACAAAATAGTGTTGCATTTTCTACCATTTAAGCACAATACATTTCTATTGGTAGTTGTTATGCTCAAGTTTTATGGATGAAACAACTTATGGACTATGGAATTGATGTAGATACCATTCCTATCAAGTGTGACAATACTAGTGCTATTTGTCTAAAAAAATCTCATCCAACACTCTAGAACTAAGCACATTGAAATTAGACATCAGTTCATTAGAGATCATGTCTAAAAAGGAGATGTAGTTCTAGAATTTGTTGACACATTGAACCAATTACCTGACATTTTTACCAAACCATTAGATAAAGAAAGATTCTAGACACTTAGGAGAGAACTAGGTATTAATACCTTACCTTGATTTTGTGTTCAACTAATTTTATGCACTTTGATGTTTTTAAAATGCCTTTTGACTAAAAATTGCTTGAAAAAGCATGTATGAAGGATTTCAATGGCTCTTATATGCAAATAGTTAGAGGAGTTAATGTTACATGTTTAATCTCTTAAAATTGCTTGAAAAAGCATGTATGAAGGGTTTTAATGGCTCTTATAGAAAGGCTTACCAATTACTGCCCCTTACTGAATAAGACTTCTCTTATATAAATAACCCTTCTCGCACGGTCACCAAATCATTTTGTCTCTCACCAAGGAACTAATATATTCCATCTTAATTGAACCTGAATTAGATATCAACTAATTATCAATCAGTCATCAAAATTTTCCAAGTTTTCCAATAGACCTCTCCAACTTACTATTTTATTCAATTAACTCCCAGATTTCGTTTAAATTCGGGACTTTATTAAAAATCAAGTTTGACAACTCCCCCACACTTAAAGAAAATTTTGTCCTCGAAATTTCTTCTCGTGAGTAAATTTCAGAAACGAGCTCTGAGCAATAAATTTTTCCTTAAATGTCCTCATTCTATCCTCGAGGTATACACCTCTCACTTTTCCCTAATGCTTTAGTGTTGATCACTTATTCACAAATTCACTTTAAACCCACCCCACTTGAATACCAAATCCCTCTATACTCTAATATAAAGCAAATAGATACATAAGGGCAACCTTACTGATATTCTAGCAGAACCCCTGGCTTAAACCCCGAATCAGTTAATTGCTCAATATAATGCTACTTGGCAGATTCTATAATGACGCATATTGTTTGGCAGGTACTCGAACAATTTATTTCAATTTTGAACCCAAGCTCCTCTCGGATTTTTGGCTATTTAAATCGAGATGTAGAAAAAGGAAACGCTTTGTCTGAATTAATCTTCCCTAATGTCTTGTCGATTAAATTTCCTTTTGAATCTCTAAGTTTCCTTTCTTTGCCTTATCCAATTTCGTTGTCTGAGTCTTGCTTCCTTTCTTCCATTGAGAACTTCTTTGGTTTTCGAGGTAATTCTCTAAGTCTTCACTTTTTCATTTATTTCCCACAAAAAATAGTCAGGGTTAAAAACTGTCACCATGAAGGCGAAGAAAGTCGCAGTAGTCCTAGTCAGAGAGGTTGTGAGGGTGGTGCTACAGTGGGTGATGGGGTTGGTCCCAGTAGTCAAGAGATAAGCGCTCCTGTGGAGACCCCTTTCTTTCAATATTTGACGACCAAAGAGGAGATGGTCCGACATCTGGGTGCTATAGAGGTACAATTGTCTAACTTCACTTATGAATTCAGCATAATTCATGGCAAGTATCGACTGAGTGATAGTTTCGACAGTATCCTCCTACCCCTCTACCTATTCGAGGTTGGGTTTCACTTCCCATTGCATCCCTTTTTTTATACCATGCTGAACGAGTATGACGTTGCTGTGGGACAATTGGTTGGTTTATCTAGGTGGACTTTAAGTGCATACTTCATCGATTGTAGTTAGAGGAGCAAACGACCCATATTTGGCGTGTTCCAATGGATCTACCAACTGAAAGTGATCACTCAATGAGATATTGTTGGGATGGAACATTTCAGTGTTCGCCAAGGACGCGAGCCAATAGTAAAAAACTGGGCCACCAACCTTCACCTCAATAGAAACAATTTCATTTAGGTAAAGAGTAAGCTGAGGAATGGTTTTGGCTTCTCAACATAATAGTCTATTGCTCGGGAGTCTGTCTGTAGTTGCAGGCAACCACTCAATAATGATTCGGTGGAGGAGTAGTTCAATCATTCAAAGTTGGGCCGCTCACTGCTGTTGGAGAGACTCATCACCCTTAGAACTTTTTTTCGCTTTTGTTTGCATAATCAGAGCCCAAATGGCTATAGGTCCACGAATATTGCACCTAGGTTGATCTCTAAGGGGTACAATCCACCGACAAGGTATGGCCCTATAATGCCACTGATGACTTGGCCAATGTGTTAGTGGGAAGAAAAGATGAACCTTCACAGCTCTTCTACATTGTATGCAAGTTATGCATACAACGCTAGTGTACCTCACCAACAATTGACATAGATGAGTCTTCTAGTAGAGGTTTGGTTTCTCGTATGGCTAACTGATCGCTTATAAACGAGTTATCGTTTATAGGAAAATAACACACCAAAAATAATAAATTAAAACGAAGGTGTTTGCAAGTGCACAGGTCAAATTATAATATAGTATAGACTACAGTGAAATACTTGGAAGTATCCTGAGGATCATACCTAAGGGAGGATGAAATAAATCTATAAAAACCTTTTTCCAATAATAAGTCTAAATAGTATCAATTAAATCTTATATTACAATAAACCAATAAATATATTAATAAGGGAATTTAAATAACTGAATTAAATAAACAAGAAAAATAAATAACCGATTAAAATCAATAAACCAATCAGGAAGATTAACTCGCTTCAAGGTTTCTAATTAACTTTGGATTAAGGTTTCAGGGTGGATTCGCTATCGATTAACCAATTATTATCTCTCGGCCTATAACTAACTAATTGATTCATTGATACTCGCTTATCTCTCGACCTCGTTTTCTCAACTAGGATAAATTATGGTTTACTTGGTTCGACTTATCTCCCGACCTCGTCTAACATATGATAACTTTCTAGGGTTGTCAAGCCTAGTGGTTTAGGAACGCGTAACCTATACTAACTACTTCTCTCGAGAAATCCTAAATCGTCCGTTAATCACATCCTCATCCACTCGTTAATCTCCCCTAAGGGATTTAGCCACTTATGTTATTCATATTTCTAACTCAATCGAATAAATCATGTAAAGAGCACGATTGTATAGGAAGAGAAGCGAGATTAGAACAATCGTGGATTAATATCGAATGGAGAACGGAGTAGTAAATCTCTCAATTAGAATAATGAAATGTATTAAATGTAAAGAAGAAATAATCTGAATAATTCAATAATATAAAATAGCTATTGGATCGAAAACGATTCCAAGAGGAAAAACAAATAGTATATAAAAGTCGAAAGAAAACTAATCTAATCCTACTCCTAAACTACAAGGGTTTTTAAGTGTGTCTAGGACGACTTAGTTACACCAAACCCCTTAGGTCTTATTTATAGAAGTGCTGGTAGCCAAAATTAAGTCTTCGACAAGTCCTAGGTGTTTGTATAAAGTTGATTATGCAGACGAAAATATCCCCAGTATACTTGGGCAGCAAGTCGACCAATGTCGCACAATGCAAGGGTTATGGCGTGTCACGACATGTGTTCCACGCCAATTTTGTTTCGTTTCATGTTTAATTGGCTTGGGAAGCTTGTGCATGACTCATCCCTTGCTCCCACGTCAATCGAGCCTATAAATCTTCATCCTACACATTCAATTAAACATATTAGAACTACCTAAGGCCTGTGTTGGCCTAATATATCACAACACTCATAAAATATGTTGAAAAACACTTATTTTACTAATATTTAATTCTAAGTACTAAATGCTAGATATTTAACATAAAATACTTAATTGCTTAGAAAATAAGGTCCTTGAGTGCGGAAATGACCCGAATTAACTACTACATTTGACGACAGGTCAAATACTCCTATACTTAAGTCTTTGCTTGTCTTCAGCAAACTATTAAAAAACAAATTAATAACTAAAAACAAATTAAAAACTAAAAACTAACTAAATTGAAAAACAAGAAATAAACATGCAAAGAAAGAAAATATACTCGAGATAGCTTGATACATGAAATTGGAAAGAATTATATTAATAAAACAACGTAAATAAATAGATAACTTTAGAGTTCTATACAATTGACTCACCATTTCTAAAGTTAAACACGTTAGTTTAATAAATTACAAGGCAAACAAATAAAAAGATGTTAAGTATAGATTTCCATCAAAATAGATATACAAATATACATGTATGTTCAAATGACTTGAAGTGGTAAAAACATCAAGACTTGGCAAATTTCATCTACATAAAGTACTACCTAGGTCACATAGGACTTTTTGGATTGTAACGTTCTGCGGCTTAGGTTAGTTTGGAATTCAAAGGGCATGCTCGACAAAAGGGCTAAGCACGAAAGTAGTTTGGTACATGATATTGTCTCTGATACTCTCTCGAGTATACACATAGCTCACTACCTTATATTCAATTCTCTCACCTTCCTAATCTCTCTGTTTACTAAGGCATAATATAATATTCATGAGTACAATCATTCGAGCTTGTAATATTTTTTTCGAATAAATGTGAGCGTACTTTTTTTCCAACTCATTTTGCTTTTATCTTTCATTGAGATTTTCTCGATTGGAATTTTTCCTTATTTTCATACAAGCTTAAAATCTTATACTCGCTATACCATACAATTCCTTAGTTCACTTAAATTTTTTTCTTTTCTTTTGAAATCGCCGAGATGCATCAACCTAATCCCTCAATATCGATGGATGGATGTCTAAATCTATCCAAGAACCAAGAAACAAAGGATCAAATAAATTATCTATTAGGCTTAGGGTTTCATTTTCGGTTCATCAAGAAAATGGATTAAGGCTCAAAATAGGTACTAGGGAAAATATTTATGGGATAGCTTTTTGGCTCGAAAAATTGTCCACCAAACAATGCAATAGGTCGTCCCTAAGTAATTTGATTCATGGATTATATCTGTCAAGTCTATCAATTTCTACAACCTATAATTCAATTAAACATGCATGTTATTCATATACCTATTTATCATGTGGTATACTTAACATCTTAAATCTATTCACAATGTAATAAATTCAACTAAGTAGTCTAAAATTAAAAAATTATAATCAAATATTATCAAACTAAATTTACAATTTGTTTACAAAATCCTATTAACATTTTCCTAACCAATCACTTGTATTTCTACAAGCTAAAGCACAAAGAAAACATGCAAATAAAAATTTAAAATTTAAAAACTATTAAAAACAAAGAAACTAAAAAAAATTAAAATTTTCCTAAGTCACCCCCACACTTTATTAGGCACACTATCCTTAATGTGAAATTTAAAATATAAAGGAAAGAGATTACCTGATTGGCGTGATATGTGCAACTCAATTGGTGGGACTGCTCCCCCTTTCGGTTTTCAATCTATATTATTGTGTCTTAAAAAATTTGGGGTTCTTGTTAAGAAAAACTAAATAGCAGTACATATATAAAATATTAAAGTCTTAAATAGTGAAAAACTAAAATTAAAAACATTCCAAATAAAAAAATAAAAGATACTAAGTCCAAATTAAAAAAAAACTTAAATTTAAACGAAATTGTTTAAAATTAGTCAGAATTAGGATTCAACAATTCATCTATTTTGCTTGGTTTGCCTTACGACTCCTCCTCCGGATCTTCTTCGAGATCTTCATCTTCTTCCAGTTCCTTCTTTCTTCACCTTGCTTGGTTTGATATTTACCTCATACTTAGCTACTTGGAATTGTGGCAGCTTCAACCTGCTTTTCCTCGCATAATTCTTGAAAACCAATTTGGCTTCTTGCACCTATCGAACTATCTATTCCAAATCGAGTAGTGTATTATCACCTAGATGTGGTTTTGTCTTTATCACCCAATTTTGTTTCCTATTTCCTAAATATGCTCCACACTTGGTTCCAATATCGGAAACTTGCTTGGTTGTAAGAAACGACTTGATCGTCCCATTGGCACCTTCGCTTGTCAGCATAAGGTTGTCACTAAGTGCGGGAAAAGTAGTTCCACTTCATTTTTCCTTGTACATTAGAGCAAGCTTTGATATATCCATGTTCCCACACAAATTTGCTCATTTGTTAAAATTGTGTACAAAAAAGTTACTTCGAACATATCGTTATTGGACATGTCTGTTGCTAGATAGATTCACGTACTAATGAATTTCAATCATATTCATATCATTGAAGTTAACTTCTCTTGAGAGAATGATATGGGATAGTCTGTTCCTAAGTGGCATTTCCACTTACCCTTCTCATTCGTTAGGAGTTTGATTATGTCATTCATATTCTCTAGGGAAATCATCAGGCCAGTTCATTGTATTAATGGCATTTCCACTCTCCTTACTATCTCAGGAGGCAAGATAGAAATTTCCTTCACTCAAATTGAAAACCACATCCATGGTACCTCCATCGGTCTATTCGCATTCACCTCCTTCAACGCGACGTAAAATTCATTCATGATCAGAAGGTACACTGGCTTAGTCGGGGGTGCGCAAAAATTCTCCCATCGGTGGTATTGGATTAACTCTAGTGTTTTGCTCTTCGATGTGCCTATGGATTCAAAACCTCATTCTTACAATGTGATTTTTCATTAGGCTACAAGAAGGTAACTTTCAAGCTCCCTTTCTTGGATGTAAGCGTGGCTATCTGTTACAGATTCACTATTAGAAAGGTTGTTATGCATGGTTTTGGGGTTAAAAAGCAAAAAAGAGGCAAAGGATTCGTGGAATCTAGAAAGAAAAGAGTTGCAAACGAAGATTTAGTTGGCTATGATGACTTGAAGGGCGTAGCAACTTGTAACGACAATATATAGAAAACATTTAGGGCTTTACTTGCTGTCCAAACTTGGTTAATATATATAAAGATCACGTCAAATCAAGAATGAAAACTTACCAAAAATGGCTTGCATGTCACATCATAGGGGTGCATGGCGCAACACGACACCTATTTTACCCTGGATCTTGCTTTCAAAAATATGTGTGTCGTGCCATAGAGGTTATATGTCGCACGATGACGACAAAGTTTTTTTTCAAGTTCCCGAGGGTTGTGTCGCACCATGGGATTTTTATATGATGACATGGCATTGATTTGGCCTCTTTAGGACTTGTAGAAGGTCATCGACTGCCTATACATGCACCCTTCTAATGTCTTGCTTTTCCGTTGCAATCAGAAACCTGTTTCCTTCTAATTCCAACATAAAATAACTAGTCTAATTCCTAATTTTAACAAACCAAAAACAAATTAGTATACAATATTTATAAATTAATTGAAGTTCGATGATTTAAAATTTA
The DNA here is from genome assembly GCA_013467495.1 of Gossypium gossypioides. Taxonomy (NCBI): domain Eukaryota; kingdom Viridiplantae; phylum Streptophyta; class Magnoliopsida; order Malvales; family Malvaceae; genus Gossypium; species Gossypium gossypioides. Next base: position 22,703,766 of record CM025151.1, read on the forward strand.
TGTCACACTACCGGACTTGTCCAATAATTCCTTAAACTTCACCCTCGACATAATTCATCGCTCTCGACAATTTTGGTTCTCTCAATTCTTCTTTCTTTCACTAGAGTCTTGCCATTTATCTCGTTCTTTTGTTTTACGATTACCTACACTTGCACAACTCAAGAAATGCATTCGATCAAGGCTGCTATCGATTAAATTAAATGAAACATAACATTACTCCCTACACAATCCCTCACTTTGGGAATTTCGACCACATTTAAACATTTCTATTCATCATCATTTTTTATAATAAGCTTATTTCGATCAAGATCGATTATCGATTTAGAAGTGGAAAGAAATTAATTACCCAACAGAATGGGGATTTCCCGATCTTCCTGAAAGTCGAGGACTACAAAAGTGACGAGGATTATAAATCCCCGTACCTTGACCAATACATTCTCGAGTACACCTTCTGGGCACACCAAGGATATATCTACAAGTTGTAGTGTTATCAAAGTATTTTTAAGATCTTGAGTCTGAGTTTCCAATAGATCAATAGGGGTATTAAGTTTATGTTAGCCCTTAAATTACAAAGGGCCTTGCTAAAGTGTCGATCCCCTATCTCTATTGGAATCGTGAAACTACCTGGATCTTTTAACTTCGAGGGTAACTTTTTAGCGATTAATGCGCTACACGAGATGTCGATGTCAATTTACTTGCTCTTTTTCATTTTTTATGTCGTTTCATGATTTCCTTTAAGTACTTGGCATACTTCGAAATTCCATCGATTAGCTCTAAGAGTAGAAAATTGACATTAAGGAACTTAAATAAATTCAGAAAGCTTACCAAATCCACCTCGTTCTCTTTTTCTTATCCTCTAATCTTGTCGAGAATTCTACCTTCTTTGTACTCGAAATTGAGATTACCGGATCAAGCACTTCGACTACTTTCTCAGTCAGCTTATTATGCTCGTCTTCTTCCTCTACGGGTTCATCGACCTCTTAAAGAACCTCCTCTTCTTCATGGATGAGATTGCTTGGTGGCTTTAATTCTTTTCTCGATCATAACACAATTGCCTTTACGTGCTCATTCCCATCTCTTCGAGGGTTGTTCTCCATATTACTAGGGAGACTTTGACCATTTTTCTTTTGAAACATTGTTAATAACTAGCTCATTTGGTCACAGAGGCTGTCCATTTGGGATTCGAATCATCCACATATAGCTTGGACTTGTCGAATATCCCTATTCATTGTTTACATCTCCCTCTCTAGTCGATCGAATCTTTGAGCACATGAAACATAATCATTGTCGATGTATCTTTGTTGTATTGGTGGAGGTTCATAAAGAGAACTTTGTCGGGTTTGTGCTTGATTTGCCCTTCTTTTGTTACCTCTCCATTTAAAGTTTAGATGATCCCTTCAACTGAGTTGTAGGTATTTGAATAAGGGTCTCAAGCCCTATTGAATATATAGCTTGCCTTCTCTGATTGGTTCTTCGAATGTGGCTCCATTCTCGTCGGCTTGAAAGGCGTCTCCAAACGGTTAAGCTTCTCTAGGATTCATTAGAATCGATCATCACCGTTCTCTTCATTTATCACTTTCGCCATTAAAGGCTTTGATTTGTACATAAATCTCTCATTTGGACACATGTATGAGTTTATAGTCATATCTTTTATGATTTTATAAGCTCATTCGTACGTATAGAACATGAAAGACCCATCGACAACTTCATCTAGGCTAGATTTAATGTGTCCGTCAACACCGTTATAAAATATTTGGATTTGAATCCATGCTTGCAATCCGTGGTGTGGGCATTTTCTTGACATCATTTTCAAAGGTTCTCATGCCTTGTATAGGGATTCACCTTCATATTGTTTAAAGTTGGCGATTTTGTCACCTAAGCTGAATGGTTTAACTAACCAAAAAAAAATTTGTAGAGAAATTTCTCCACTACATTGTTCCCCATGCTAATGGAACCTAGTTCTAGTGAGTCTAGCCAATCAGTCGCGTTATCACATAAGGTTAATGGGAATAACCGAAGACGCACAACATCATCAAATACTCCATCATACTTAAAGGTGTCACACAATTGCAAGAACCGCTTCAAGTGTTGTTCGGGTCTTTCACCATGTTTCCTTTGAATTGCAACGTGTTTTGGATCATCTGGGTCATGTTCATCTTTATCTCAAAAATATTGGTGTTAATCGTCGGCCTTTCAATGCTTCCTCGCACCTCGTCTAGTATAGGTAGGGCATACTCGCGCAATGTCCTTTGCTCTATTAGGACTTGTTCTCAGTTATTTCCTTGTTGCCCTCACTGCTCTTCAAATAACAGACTTTCTCGGGGTAAATTAATTATGGCGGATGGATCGGTGTTCTTGACGATTGCGCATAATGATTCGCTCTAAATCTGGGTATGGTTCAATTAGCGTGCTAGAGCTTCGGGTCATAAACAACCTGAAAAGAAAATAAAAATAAATAAAAAATAAAAATAATTAAGA
>CM025151.1:22737610-22751529 GCA_013467495.1 Gossypium gossypioides
GTAACGTAAGTTAGCTTAGCCATTTCGGTGGCTAATGTAGCATTCTCAATCTAGCCATAATGTCTAGGCCAGGTTTGAAAGGTTACAGGCTCAAACAATCCAAAGAAAATGTGCCTAAATCATGATTAGATTCTTATGCCTCCTAGGATTTTTGCTTCAAGAAAGTTACTAAGTCAATTCTAAGGACTTAAACCTTTATGCATGTCTATTTCAAAAGAAGTTCAATTTTCATGGTAAAAGGCTACATACGACCTAAGAACATACAAGAATTTAATAATTTAGGATAACATAAAAAAACTCAAATAAAATCAGAAATCATACTTGCATTTGAGCTAACTTATGAACAAAAATTTTGTCTGAATATTATTTTATTTCAGCATATTCATGATAAAGCATTGAAACCTACTTAAGAAAAAAATTTAAAATTCAATCTAGTATTGCCTTAGCCCCCTTTAAAAAGAAGCAATGACCTCATTGCGAAAACAAAGTAATAAATGAAAACTGAACACCAAGTAGGGTTGTAAGAAAGAGAGGTGAGTCATGAAGACTACTTAAGTACCAAGCCTTTTTCAACAATCCATCCTAGACATGTTCATTCCCATTACCACATCATTTCGCTTTTTTTCTAATGAAAAGGCATTGAGCTTATTTTATTCATGCTTGCAATATTTTATTTATTATGCAAAAGAAAAATATTAACTATGAAAGAAATATAAATTCCTAAAAATAAATTAATGCTAAGAAAAAGAAATTTCCCCCTTTTTATCCGTGTTATATCCTCCATGTCTTTTTCGGTTTCCCTTTTTTTTCATACTTCATCCCATAATCTCCTCTTGTCACGCCTCGAAGATATGATATGGGAACTTACGAACAAAAGTGTTAAAGATATTCTTAAAAGTATTTCGTATGGAATCATCTCTAATTTTTGAATATCTCTAGTAAGCTTGTTGGTTATGCATGAATTTCCACATATCCATCATAGTTGAGAATTTCGATTTCTTCTTAGTGTTTGAAGAAGATGGCATTGGAATGGTCAACTCAGGATTAAAACTTGGCTCCACTTGTTCAGCAGCATTTGGGTCCACCCTCGACTTAGGGCTATTTGGTTCCTCTTTAGTTTTGCTTCTTCTGTAGCATTTGTTGAGTTAGCTTCCGGTTCAAACTTAGTTTATCACTCATCAGATTCTGGTTCGTTCGGTTCATTTGGCTCCACTTCGTTTAATAGTCCAACATTCTCCACTAACCACTCAAGATCATGCCTTGTTATGCAACTTTGAACATATTGACCCTTTAAGTTTGCTTTTGATCTTACTTGGGCCCTTAAGCAAAGTGAAGTAATCAATGATGAAAAGTAGGCACTTCTGACCTTTTTCCTTTCACAGTCTTGAATCTCCTTGAGAATAATTCTCCCAACATTGATAAACCTTTCTATCATAATCGCATACAAAAAAAGCATTCGTTCCATTAAGATGGTGGAACTAAGTGAGATAGGCATGAAGCTATATCGAATAAAGTAGAACCATACCTTAGCCACTGGATTTAAATATTCCCTTCGGCAAGAATAACTACCATAATTTCTTATTATCCATTAGGATCCCGAATTTGTAACCACATTAAGAACTTGTTGAAGAAAATTTTAATTGATAATTTTCATCATGCCAGAGTACTCATCTTCTTCAACATCAGGTAACTTAAATAAATCATTAATAAATTTAGAAGTAAGGGGTACCATCTTCTTATGAACAAGAACTTCATTAGCTTTTGGCATGGTCAAATTGGCATAGAAGTCTTGCACTAAATCTTCATCCGGCATTGATTGTGTACCATAGAATTGCTCCCCAATTTAAATCATTGATCATCTTTCGAAGTGTCAATGGCATGATCATATTGTCATTGCACTCTAAATTGAAACCTTTTTTTCGGTATCATGGGTTGATTCTTAAAGAAAGAATCAAATCTTTCCCTTACTTCATCATCTTAAGTCAATATTGGATTCTCGACAGAAGTCTTGAAAAATCTAGTTCTTTTGCGAGGCATGGTATTTTCCCCAAAAGATAGGTAGAGTTTTGGAAAAAGAAAAAGAAATTGGCAATGTGTGGTGGCTGAAGGTTGCGGCAGTGATGGAATTACAGCAGTGACAAAAGTGCAGCAACGTCGAGATTGCGACGGTGAAGGCATTGCTTTTGCAAGAAGATTGTGGTGGGGATAGTAGGGTTTTGTGACAAAAAAAAAAGAGATTTTGGAGAGATTCTTTGGGATTTGAGGGTAACGGCAAGAAGAAAGAAATAGGTGGCTAGGGTTCGAAGCTAATTGCTTTGAATGGTATGAGGAATATGATGGTATAGAAGGGTTTATATAGTAGTAGATTAAGGTAAATTTGTAGCAAAAATTTAGCTACATAAGGATGCTTGGGTTGCAAGGTAAGGAGGGAAGCCTAAACTAAGAAAATATACTAATTAGTACTTGGGCCAAATTGACCCTCTTTATTAAAAATAAAGACAATTAAAAGTGCAAAACTAAAATTAAAATTAAAAATTTTTTTGGATTACTTAGAAAAATCCTTCTCAAAAAATTAAATCAAATTAATATCCCAGGAAAGGTTGGAGGGGTCACAAATGATCCCGCTTAAGTTTCAATATTCTTAGACAGACTTAATTTAATGTATTAATTCAAGAAAATAATTTCTAAGTACGCCTTTTATTAAAAATAAAAGCATAAAAATTATAGGTCATTAGATTGAACGAGGTTTCCACTCGCTCAACTTCACCATCCCAATAGTGTTTGAGACCTTGACCATTTACCTTAAACGTACCTCCATTGTTGCCGTACAATTCGACAGCTCCATATGGATAATCTTTTTAGATTGTATAAGGTCCTTTCTATCGGGATTTTAGCTTTCCCAAAAATAACTTTAGCCTTGAATTAAATAATAACACTTTCTAACCTTCTTTGAATTCAAGAGGTTGTATATGATTGTCATGCCATCTTTTAGACTTTTCTTTATACATTTCGGCATTCTCGTATGAAAATAATCTCAACTCCTCCAACTCGTCAAGCTGTAACATTCTTCTCTCACTAGCTTGCTTAAGATCCAAATTTAATTGTTTCAAAGCCTAGTGAGCTTTATTTTCCAACACAAGTGGCAAATGACATGCCTTTCCAAAGACTAACCGGTAAGTAGTCATTCCTAAAGGTGTCTTAAAAGTTGTTCGACAGACCCATAGAGCATCATCAAGCCTTTGAGACCAATCTTTTCTATTAGGCCGCACCACATTCTCAAGGATTCCTCTGATCTCACGGTTTACACGTTCAACTTGCCCATTTGACTATAGATGATAGGCAGTGAAATTTTGTGTTTCACATCATACTTTTCAAGCAACCACTTAAGTCATTTGTTTACAAAATGTGATCCTTCATCGCTAATTATAGATCTAGGAGTCCCAAACCTTGTAAACACATGCTTATGTAGGAATCACATGACTACCTTAGCTTTATTCATTGGGTATGCTTTAGCTTCAACCCACTTGGATACGTACTCGATGGCCACGAGGATATACCTGTTACCATAAGGAGAAGGAAATGAGCCTAGAAAATTGATACCCTATACGTCAAATAATTCTACCACCAAAATGTTTGTCAAGGGCATCTCGTTCCACCTTGATATGCTTCCGGTCCTATGGCATCTATCACAATTTTTTCCATATGCATATACATCCTTGAACACTGTATGCCAAAAGAATTCTACTTGTAAGATTTTTGCTGTAGTGCGACAACCACCAAAGTGTCCCCCACTTGGAGATGAATGGCAGTGGTACAAGATCTCATCAAATTTACTTCCAGCTATGCACTTCTTGATTATGTTGTTTGCACTTTTTTAAACAAAAAATGGATACACCTAGAAATAATATCGACTATCATGAAGGAATTTCTTCCTTTATTGGTATGTCGTTTCTCGAGGAATTATTCCACATGTTAAATAATTCGTATAATTAGCAAACCAAGGTCTTTCATGAATTCAGTTTACATCAAAGATATGCTCATTTGGAAAATTCTCATTGATAGGAACAAATGAATGAGTTGCCTTGTTTTTCTCCAACCTCGACAGATGATTGGCTACTTGATTTTCAACACCTTTTCTATCTTGGATCGCAAGGTCAAATTTTTGGAGTAAGAGTATCCATGAAATTAGCCTCGATTTAGCATCTTTCTTTGTGAGTAAATATTTAATGGTCACATGATCGGTAAAAACTGTAACTTTGGTACCTATAAGATATGAATGAAACTTGTCAAAAGTAAAAACTATAGCAAAGAGTTCTTTTTCAGTTACCGTGTAGTTGAGCTGGGCTCCTATCAAGGTTTGCCTTGCATAGTAGATTAGGTGAAATACTTTGTTCCTTCTTTAACCCATCACAGCTCTAGCAGGGAAATCGCTTGCATCACACATCAACTCAAAAGGTGAGTTCCAATCAGGTGTAACAGTTATTGGGGTTGAGATTAATTGAGTTTTCAACTCTTCAAACGCTTCTAAGCATGCTTTGTCAAACTCAAAAATATTATCTTTCTTTAACAACATACACCATGGCTTAGAAATTTTTGACAAGTCTTTTATAAACCTTCAGTAAAATCCGCCATGGCCTAAGAAACTTCGAACTCTTTTCACACTAATTGGAGGAGGTAATTTTTCAATCACATCCATCTTTGCTTTCTCAACTTTAGTTCCTCTTTTGGAAATTTTATGCCCTAACACAATTCCCTCTTTAACCATAAAATGACATTTCTCCCAATTAAGGACAAGATTTGTCTCCTCGCATCTCTTAAGTACCTTAGCCAAATTACTCAAACAAGCATCATAAGTATTACCAAAAATAGAAAATTCATCCATGAAAACCTCATCAAAGTTTTCTACCGTATCAGTAAATGTTGCCATCATGCATCGTTAAAATGTGGCAGGTGCGTTACATAAACCGAAAGGCATTCGCCTAAAAGAAAATGTACCGTCGGAGAAGTAAAAGTGGTTTTTTGTTGGTCTTCTAGGGCTACAACTATTTGGTTATATCTCGAATATCCATCTAAAAATAATAATAGTCGTTACCTGCTAGTCGATCTAACATCTGATCCATAAAAGGTAGCGAAAAATGGTCCTTCTGAGGTGCTTTGTTCAATTTTCTATAATCAATACAGATTCTCCAACCTATGACAGTTCTTGTTAGGATTAACTCATTACGTTTATTCTCAACAATCGTGATTCTACCTTTTTTCGGTACACATTGTACATGAGTTACCTAGGAACTATCTGAGATGGGGTAGATAATCTTGCATCTAACCATTTGATCTCTTCTTTTTGATCTACCTTTTTTATGATAGGGTTGAGTATCCTTTGCCCATCAATCCTAGCTCTTTCACCCTCCTCTAGGATAATTTTATGCATATAGAAGGAATGGCTTATACCTCGAATATCAGCTATGGTCCAACCGATCGCCTTTTTAAATTTCTTTAGAACTTTTATCAGTTGCTTGTCTTGGTGTTCTGTTAATTCTACTAAAAAAATCATAGGCAAAGTAGAACAGTTACCTAAATAAATTTATTTTAAATGGGAAGGAAATACCTTAAGTTTGAGTTTGGGTGGTTCCTCGATTGACAACTTTGGTTGTGTAAATTCCTAAACTTCTAATTCTAGTGGTTCAAACATTGCTGGTTGAACATAATCCCTCAGATTGGCTTCCATCAAAGCCATGTTTTCATTACCTTTTTCATCTTCCAATGGCTTAGACCCTAAAGTGTTCTCAAATAGGTCTTCAAATTTGTTTCCCATTCTATAGACACTAAGGTTTCTAGCTCCTCCATTAATGAACATTCCTCCATCAAATTAGGAAATTTCATAGCTTTAAGAACATTAAACGTTATATGATCATTCTGAACTCTCATAGTGAGTTCTTTTTTTTGCACATCTATCAATGTTCTTCTCATGGCTAGGACAGGTTTCCATAGGATGATCGACACTTCCTTATCTACTTCAAAATCTAAGACAATGAAATCAACATGAAAAATGAATTTATCGACTCTTGCCAAAACATCCTCAATCTTTCCTTCGGGGTATGCTAATGATCGATATGCCAGTTGAAATGTCACAGTAGTGGGTCTTGCTTTACCTATTCCCAACAGTTTGAAAATAGACTTGGGCATCAAGTTAATGCCTGCTCCTAAGTCACACAAAGCTTTACCATAGTAAGATTCTTCGATATTACAGGGTATAGTAAAGCTTTTAGGGTCCTTCAGTTTCGGAGGAAGCTTGTTCTGTAAGAACGCACTGCACTACTTCATTTAAGCGATAATCTCATACTCACTAAGTCTTTTTTTTTCTTGGACAAGATGTCCTTCATGAACTTCACATAATTGGGCATTTATTTTAAAGCCTTCACCAACGAGATGTTGATGTGAAGTTTCTTTAGAACGTCAATAAACTTCTTGAATTTTACCTCATGTTTCAGCTTATTTGGTTGGAACCTTTGAGGATATAGAGGTGATAGAACTTTGGGTTGAACTGGACAACTTTTCTGAGGAGATAAATGTGCATCTAAAGAAGATGTTAGTTTTTTAGAATTCACTAGTTTAGGTTTTACCTTATCAAACTTTGTAAGTTCTAGCTCAGTTGGTGTAGGAATTTCAATTGTTGGTTGACTTTCCTCCTTTTCAATGGGTTCATCTTCAATCACAACCTCCTAGGGTTCAAAGTCTTACCACTTCATAAGGCAACTGCTTTGCAATGTTCCTTACCCAAATTTCTTAGATTTTCTATATCACTCGGCATGACTCTTTGCGGTCGGTTACAAAGCTCTATAGCTAACTGACCCATTTGGTTCTCCAAATTTTTCAATGTTTTTGCTTGACTTTGGATTAAGGCATCATTCTTCGCCATGTACGCCGTCAACAAGTTCTCTAAATTGTTGGATGACTCAGCTTGTTGTGGTTTTAGAGCTTTTTGATTAAACCCATGGGATTGGTTGGGTTTATGCTGCATATAAGTGTTGTTCGGTCCATTTCCTTTGTTTTTGAAAGAAAAGTTTGGATGGTTGCTCCATGAAGGATTGTAAAAGTTGGACTGTAGTCCGTGTCTACCTCTATTTTGGTGTTGATTCCCTACGTAATAAATTGACTCGAGATTTGATGGACAATTCTTGAAAGAATAACCATCCCCACAGTATACGTAGGAAACAACATCAAACTAACTTGGCGGTTGGACTGCAAAATTATTCAAACCATTAGTAGTAAATTGTTTCAACATTGAAGAATTAGAAGATACTTGAGCTGAGAGTGATGTAAGTGCGTCCACTTCGTGCACTCTGATTACTCGTCTTCCTAAAGTTACTCGATTTGTTGGCCATAGATAGTTGTTACTAGAGATCCTCTCAATGATCTCGTAAGCCTCATTATAAGACTTAGACAAAACCAAACCATTCACAGAAGCATCTACCATCAACCTTGTGTATATATTGAGACCGTTATAAAATGTCTTTAACTAGATGTAGTGTGGAATCCCATGATGAGGGCACTTATGAAGTAATTCTTTGAATCTCTCTCAAGCTTCATACAAAGATTCGTCATCCAATTGTTCAAAAATGGTTATCTCATTTCGCAACTTAGCGTTTTTTCTAGGTGGGAAATACTTAACGAAAAATATTTTTGCTAGCTCTTGCCTTGTAGATATTAAACTTGTTGGCAACAAATTAATCTATGCTCGTGCTCAACCTCGATCTCGCAACGAGTATGAAAACAACTTCAAACTCAATGAGTCTTCAGTCACGCCAGCTATCTTAAAGGAATTGCTCACCTCCATGAATAATCGAAGGTGAAGGTGTGGATATTTCGTGGGCATTTCACTAAACTGGCTCACTCTTTGGAGCATTTAAAACATCATTGGTTTTAATTCAAATTGTTGTGCTTCAATCTTCGGTCTCCTAATTGTTGGATTTAATTCATTGAAGAGTGGCATAGCGTACTACCTTATGGCACGTTTCCTTTCAGCAGTAATAAGGATTGGATTGTGCACAAGATTGGCTCCATTTCCTTGTCCATCATTTTGAATTCCAAGTTCCATCTCAGGTTGTCTTTGAGATGATCTTTCACGTCTTCTTTGTCTAAATGTCTGTTCGATCTCAAGGTCTATAGGTAATACATTGATAATTCGATCTATGTTCATAAACACCTAAAAAATAAATCACAAAAATAAAGAATAATTTCGTAAGGTTAGAAGTTAGGTAAAAATTAAATAACAACCAAATTGAAAAGAATAATTTCAAAAAAAAATGAATCAGGCAACAGTCTCCGGCAACAGCGTCAAAAACTTGTAACGCTCGATTTGTGCAAGTGTACACAATTATATCAATTAATAAATAAGTAAAAGAGTTATTGTCTCCATAGGGACTGTGTATGTTAATCAATATATTGCAAAATTACAGTTAACAATTTGATGATAAAAACACAATATCTTGAGTGATAGGTGATTAACTAAATTAAATTATCTAGATGCAAGATTGATCCCTAATACAATTTAAACTAAATGCAAAGTATGAATGAATTTAGCAAAAACACAAACTTCAACAATCAATAACATGAATAGGCTAGGATACTTACATCATTAAACTTAGCTTATTTTTATCATGCTTAATAGTTTTCAGAAATTATTCCATGGCAATTCGATCTTCATAATTTTGGAAACCAAATTAAGTCCTTTCAGAATCTTTTACTTAGTAAAACATGCATTTTATTGATCATATTAAAGTAAGGGTTTCCTAGGATTCATATGAAGTAACAGGGACGGGTTAGGTTTGAAATAGTTTAATCACATAATCCTAAAAACTATGAAGATAATAGAGCTCGTTAAAGTTATTTTGAACTTTTAATTTAGTCGGGTTAGGATATAAATTAAGCATGCACATTTCAATTATTGAGTCCACTAGCCGCCATCTAGTTAGGATCACTCAGCTAATTCTAATGCATCCAATCACGTATGAATGAAATACATACATGAGTTTAGTTGAAAACATGATTGATTGAGGGACAAACACTATAGACATGATTTAAACACACTTCATTTAATAAATGCAATCACCCTAGCTAAACAGAATTAAGCTACCATTGTTGATGACAAGATAATAAAGAACATTGCAAACATGATTAAAATTAAAATTACAAAGCAAGGGAAGAATAAATTGTATCAAATCAACAGTCTCATGAACTCTAATTGAATATGTTTTCCTCCGATCCTTATGTTGCTTCTTTGCTAATGGCTCCTCTAAGTGGCTGACCAAGATATAATCTTATCAAGGTTTTTGGCTATGAAAGAAATATGGGATGCTATGCGTGGAAATGAAGAGAGGAAATGAGAGAATGAATTATGATTAAGAGATGTCAAGAACGTGGAATGTAGGAATAGAGATGTGTGGGGGTATTTATACTTGAAGTAGATGGTAGAGTTTACTAAAAATAGGGATTGGAATCCCTTCATTTTCTTTATTTCTTGGCCAACCACATTTTGTGGAAGAAGGTGGATGATGGTTCCTTTATTTGAGCATAGAATCATGCTAAATTTAGGCATGAGTTGGACGGTTTCAAGGGTAATCTTTGTGTGCTGATTTCCAATGATTCTCTAAATATAAGGACCTCCAGTAAGTGTCCCAAAATAGATTTTTGGACAGCCAACATGCATGTGCCGAATTTAGGCTTGACTCCTCCTTTTTGGACGGTTCTGTGACCCATTAAATAATCAGACTTGTCCACCATGCAGTATCATTTTAAATGGGTCAAAATAACACCTTGTTGACCCATTTAGCATGGTTTTGTCATCCAACATAGGAAAAAAATAGCTCATGTTCATGCAACTTTATAATAAGCTCTTTATTAAATCAACTTCATAGTCCCACTGCACAGTTAAGTATAACACATTAACAAATCACATGAAATAATTTAATTTATGCACAAAATTCTTGTAATAAAGCACAAGTTTGCATATATTTATAAATTCATGTCCATTATCAAGGTTTAAGCAAAATTCAATAAATTAATTAAAAATACTTAGGATTAGTATTATTTTTTAAGTAAAAAGGTGGTAAAAGCTACTAGAAAAAACCTGTATAAATTAAAGTTTACAACATCCTTCATGGTTTTAAGTTAAGATCAGAAATATTAAAATGGGCTAGAGTATCTTAGGAATACGAAGTAAGAACTAAGTAAATTTTAAAGAACAAACTTGAATAAATGCTACATCTGATCATAGAATAAAGGGAATCTATTAGTGAACAGTAAGAAGAAAGGGTAGTCAAAGAAAAATAAGGTAAGAAAAGAGAATTCAAACATTGGTTTGCGATGAGCATTGGGTAAGGGAATCATGATTAAGATGAGTATGAAAGGAGGAAGTTATGAAATGATGAAGCCACTAATGAAACAATGATAAGGGAAATTGACCATAATATAGTAGATAGAAGGAATGATTATGTTTCATTAATGGTAAACTATTCTTGGTGGCAAACAGTTGAAGATTTAAGAAAAGGCGCTGATGGTGATGGACTATTCGCCTCTTTGTGGAAATCATCGATTAAGGTATAAATGATTATTTCTCACTAAGTTCTCATGAACTTATATAGATTATGTTCTCTGTTTCAAGTTGAATGTGAGGTTGCGCCTAAGGGAAACAATGCTAGGACTATGACCAAGGAGTGGCGTATCAAATTATTATGCATACAAAGTAAACTTTGATGGCGCGATCGAGTTTGTTTGGCACATAGAAACCCTTAAATCAGGATAACTACGTTAGACCAAGACATCATTTTAGTAATACTTGTAATCAAATTCCCTATGTATTATAACCAAAACTCTTCAATGCTTATACGTATGTATTGTATTATGAAGTCTTGTAATTAAGTAGTTCAAATCAAATGTAATTTGCGTAAGTAGAGTTAAGTTTCATCCATATTAGAGTGGTAACACCCATGACTCAAATTCAGTTCATCTGATCGGGTTTGGGTTGTTACAAAACTTCTCACTCTATTGAGGCGTACCTTTGGCATTTGAGACTTGGTCAAATTAACAGAGAAAGAATCACTAGACTTGTGAAAAATGACATCTTAAGTTCTCTTAAAGAAGTTGATCTCCACAATGTGAATCTTACTAGGAAGGTAAGATGACTAAGCGATCTTTTAATGCAAAAGGGACGAGGGCAAGAAAACCCCTATAACTTGTGCACATTGATGTATGTGGCCCCATGAGCATTAGAGCAAGAGGTGGTTACGAGTATTAAGTAACCTTGATTGATGACTATTCCAAATATGGGTATATATACCTAATGCACTATAAAAGTGAAACCTTAGATAAATTCAAAGAGTTTCGTGCGGAAGTGGAGAAAGAACTAGGTTTACCCATATAGGCACTTCAGTTTGATCGAGGTTGGGAATATTTATCTGATGAGTTCTTAGGGTACCACATAGAAAATGGGATTCTATCTCAGTTAACCGTGTAATATCCTGTTTTTTAGTGGGGTTAGAAATTGTGGTTTCGAGACCACAATTTCGATATGTGAGGTCATTTTTTATTATTTAATTAATGTTTATATAGTTACATTAGGGTCCTATTAAATTTTGCTAAAAAATTTTAATGTTTACTTAGTTAATTTAAGAAAATGGACTAAATTGTAAAAAATGGAAAAATCTAGTTATAATAGAATTATAAGGATTATGTGGTTTAATTATCAAAAGAGAGGGGACTTATGTCGTAATTAAACCATAGTGAATATGCATGGACGTTTTTGGACTTTTAGATTGTTATAATGCATGATAATTTAAAGGGTCAATTTGTAATTAAATAAACCTAAACTAATGAATAATAAAAAAAAATTTATCATCATCTTCCCTAAAAGTTCCCATCGAAAATTAGAAGAAAGAACCCTCCATTGTTGAGCTTGAGAGGTTCGGCCATAACCCTCCTGGCATGTAAGTCTATTTTGAGCTTATTTCTTGTAATTTTTGTGTTTTTAAAATTGTTGCAAGTTGGTCCAACTAACCCGAAGCTTTGTTTTTGAAACTGTTAAGAATTTTGGATTTCACCATTGATGAATTCTTGTTATTATGATGTTAAAGGATGGATTTGAGGTATTATGTAACACTCCTAACCCATATTCGTGCCAGAATAGGGTGACAGAGCATTATAGTAAAACCGTAACATAAAAACATTCATTTCCAAACAATTCATTAAGCATAGCATAATTCAATAAGATACATACATTTCGTCCCTTAATCGAGCCTTCGAGGCCTTAGAAACACTTTAGTAATGATTCGGGACTAAATCAAAAACATTTGGAACTTTTAGAAAAAAGCTAGAAAAATTAAAATGGCAGGGGTCACACGGCTGTGTGACTCACACGGCTGAGACACACGCCCGTGTCTCAGGCCGTGTAACAATCAAAGTAGGGACACACGGCCGTGTCCCAGCTCGTGTCCATGCTCGTGTAACTCTCTGAGTTGAGTCACACGACCAAGCCATACGCCCATGTGACAGGCCATGTAACTTTCGAAAAGTAACCTTTAAAACCTTCAGGGGACACATGGTTGTGTCGCTTGGCCTTGTGTCACACACGACTAAGACACACACCCGTGGCTTAGGCCGTGTGGACAAGAAATTGGCCAAAATCAAGCCATTACTTTCACCCACCTCAAACTTGCACCTAAATATCATTTGCACATATGACCAAAACATCAAAACATGTTCAAACATGCATAAAATGACAAATTTTTGTTCAACCAATATGCCATATAAGCACCTCAAATGCAAACATACAAATTACGTAAACATATACATATACTTAACACATTTCATTCATCAACACCTAATTCATTTTCCATATCAAAACCCATCATAAATTGACCTATATCACTTCAACATAAACTCACCATATTTGACCACATTTCTACCATTTCGCTGGTATCTACCTCAAAACATAACTCAACTTGGCCTCATTATAAACATACCAAATATGGTCATTCCAAACATATATCAATTTAACCATATTAACATAAACCAACAAGGCATCAAAATACCATAAGAACATCAACCATAATAAAACTTATACATATCACAACAAGTAGGCCATTCAACACAAGTCTATCTATGCATGCCATTAACTAAAACATCAAAATCTACCGATATAATCGTTGGACAGTGTGATAGATCTCTGATTAGCTTCCAAACCGATCGAGTTTCCAATAATTTGAAAAGCAAGAGAAAGACAACCACATAAGTAATGAATGCTTAGTAAGATCGTATAAACTTTAAACATAACATTCCATTTTTAAAAAAATGTACTTTATAAGTCATAAATATACCTATACCAGTGCTTCAAGATTTATCAAACTATATAACTATCAACTCACAAATGAATAGGTTCATTAACATCCCAAATACTTCCCATTTATAATATAATAATGTCTTATGAACTGAACTAAAAAATCATCAACCTTTTCTTAAAATGGTGAATCATTTCATTTACTTAGCATAAGCTTAATTACATTATCAATTCACAAATGAATGTATCTATTCATAACACAAGTAAATTCCTTCCTTACAAGTAAGTCCTTTAACTCAAAAATCATTTTTATTTCATCATATTTCGTCGCATCTACAAACTTATCATTTCAATACCTATACTCACCCATTTCATTTTCATAACTCACAAGACATAAGCATAAACATCAACCATAGCCACAAGCTAGTGCATTTCAACATAACTCTTTCACCTTTAACTAATAATCATTCTGTAATTCATCATTTGTCTCAAACTTTCCTATAAACATGTCATTCTGTAGTCACTTACTTTCACTAAACAAGATTAAAGCTAAATGAATAAATTAATCATACATGTTATACATTTACGA
>CM025151.1:22774495-22784516 GCA_013467495.1 Gossypium gossypioides
TTGAATATGCATATAAGATATGTTATATACCTTGGTGTGATTTAGTGCTTTGTTATGGAAAACTTATAGTTATATTGATGATTGGTTTAGAATGGTATATTTGGTACCACTTGGGAATATTGGTATGTTTTGGTAGTAAGTTAGGTGACATGAAAAGATACAAAATGATTTACCTTGTGAATTGGTATTTTGGGTACCAAATGGATGAGCTTGATAAGTGACCTACATGATAGATTTTGGTACAATTATGCATATATGTATTTGGTCACTTAGGTAAATTTGGATACATGGTTGACATGTTTGCGTATTGTCACTTGAGGTGCCTAAGGGCATACTGGTTGTATGTGATGATTTTACATGTTTAAGGCTTGATTTTGGCTTGATTTCGATGTCTAATTATGATTTGTGTATATGCAAAATGTTGACTGTAGGTGGAAACCAAATTGGGTGAGAAATGTGGCTTGTAAAATGCCCTCTTTTCGTCCACACAAGAAGAGATAGGGGCGTGTGTCTCAACCGTGTGTGACACACGGCCTTGTGTCCCCTGTATCTTTTAAAGAGTGCAAGTCAGTATGCTCACACGGCCTAGCACACGGGCGTATGACTTGGCCGTGTGATACAAGTCAGTGAGTTACACGGGCACAGACACGGCCTTGTGTCCCTATTTTGAATGCCCACACGGCTTAAGACATGGGTGTGTCTCTTGGCCGTGTGAGTCACATGGCCTGGCTACACGGCTGTGTGACCCCTGTTGCTTTGAAAATTTTAAATGTTTCAGAAATATTTTCTGAGTTTCCAATTTAGTCCCAATTTATTTCTAAAGTGTATTTTAGGCTTCGAGGGCTCGTATTAGGAACAATATGCATGATTATGATTGGTTTTTGACATGAGTGTTATATGTTACGAAATGTTTGAACTTTTTTGTTCGTTTAAATTGTAAACTTCGGTAATACTCTGTAACCATGTTCCGGCAACAGATTCAGGTTAGGGGTGTTTCACTCATTTTCATGAAAGGAAAAAAGATTGGTAGTCTTTATGTTCTAGAAGGATCAACTATGACTAGTGAAACAAGATGTCCCTCGTCTGTTAAGGAGTCGAAATCAACTCGTTTGAAGCAAAGACAACTTGGTCATAGGAGGGAAAAATGTATGACCGTTTCGTATAAGACAGGTTATCTTTTAGGTGCAAATTTTGAAAAGATAGGGCATTGTGCTCGTGGAAATCAGACTTAGGTCAATAATGATTTGACAGTGTACAAGTTGAATACTAGAAGTCTTCCAACTTCTAAGCACAGCTTCGACTCAGTTAATATCCTGCATAGTTCGAGATAAGCCCATGACGGCCTTTGGCAAAGAAGGCGTTGTAGAAATACGAGTCAAGGTGAATATTTGGGAGTTATTCCTTATATTTTCCAGCTTTTCTTCTCCTAGTTAAATTTTGTTTTTAGTTTCCCACTTAAATTTTGACTAGTGTATGATATTTTAATATAATTTTACCTACAAATTTAGCCTATAAATAGGTCATTTTTCCACCCTAGAAAGTTAACTCGTAACACATTAAGGTATTAGCTTTTACAAGCTTTTAGAGAATTTTGTGTTTACGTTTTAAGGGTTCTTATTTTGGGTTTTGGGTATAGTTTTATCTCCATTTTTTGTAATCTTCATTTTTTCCATTTTAGTGAAGTTATCTTTGCCTATGGTTTTTTATCCTCTTCGGAAAGGGTTTTCCACGTAAAATATTTGTTTTTGATCTTTTCAGTTTCTTTGTTATTTTACTTATCCGTTGCTTAACCGGGTTTATCCCCAACAAGGCCAACGATTGAGGGAGGTAGTAGGCTAAAGCATATCGATATTTTAAAGTGTGTATGTGGAGACTAATGTGTAGCTGGGCAGGGGATAGGGAGAGGGCAGCAGCTTTAGTTTAGACTTTTACTATTTTTTAATTACTTATTATTTGGGCCAAATTGTAAAAAAAAAATGGACTTTGACTTTATATTGGGCCAATTGTACCCTTTTTTTGGCTTGGCCCATCCTTAAGTAGCCCAAATTTTGAAAAGTTGGTTCGACCGGTTTTCCCATTTCCTAAGACGTGGTCCAATATCAGTTTCTAGTTTAATCAAGTTTTTAGGTGCATTGGACCATTACCCAACTAGTTCCCGGTCTAGTTCGATTCTGAAATCATTAGTTTGATTTTTTATGGCCATGACTCTTGTTTCATTTGCATTGATTAGGCATGTACGTTCAAATCTAGTTATTAAGAAAAATTAAAATTAATTAGTACCGACCCCTGGCAACGGCTTCAAAACTTTATGGGTGTCAAATCCACCAAAATCAAAAGTCATACGCTTAAAAACATATCAAAACTACACAGACTCTACTGTGTAGACTATTTAAATTAGATCGCTTAATCTCATGGCAACACCCAATTGCACACCCAATTGAACCATGCCTTTTTTCTTCTATACAATAAGATGACAATTGCAAATCGAATTATTTTTACCAATCATGTATTATTCCAAATGTCAAACAAGGGGCTCTTCTTGGAATGATGAAGAAAATTACTAAGAAACAATCTTATCTATCTTGAAATGGGAGAAAAAAAAATCAAGGTGAAAAAGTGTAACACCCCTCACTCGTCCAGACATAAGGTACGAGTAGAGGTGCCACCGAAGTACTTTCAAGCTAGTGAAATTCTTTTTCTTTTATAAAAAAATCATAGTTCAAAAAATATTAAAGGCTTTTGGTGTCAATTCGAAAGAATATTGAACTTAAATAAATCATTTCAGTTGTTTGGTAACATATTTGAACATATTCAAGTCATAAAACAAGGTTCCAAAGTTTACCAGCTTAAACCAGAGTATTTTGAGTTTGGGAAAATGGGAGTTTGATCTTAATTTAAAACTTTAATACATTTTTATAAAATCACTAATCATAGTTTAGGACAAATAAAAGACATTAGAGACAATTTAGAATCATTTTAAAGTCGCTTAAGGGTGGTCAAAGGTGTCAAGGACTTATTTCAAGCCCTAGAGGACCTTTTTTGCACAAAATAGTGTGGTGATCAAAAATAGTACAAGGGGTGCGGGACCTCCGAGGTCAGAGGTACTGGTACCTAGTATTGGTATTGAATAATTTGGCATTCAGCCAATTGGGGTGCTATACCTCTAGGACTAGGTACTGTACCTCTACCCCAGGGATCAAAAATTACCTTTAAACACCCCTATTTCAACCCCAAATAATACCATATTATTCCAACATAAATCAAAATTTATACTCATTTGGGCATAAAAACATGACATGAACACACTCAAATTGAAACAACACACATCTTTAGTTAACAAATTTAAAAAAAGGTTTAAAATATCCCAAGCACATTTCAACCTATATAAAACAATATGAGACTTAATATACATGCCACTAATCTTATTACCAATTAAACTTTAACATTCATTAAAGAACCTTAAAGGATCTCTAGGTGATGCGATGCTCCCAAGTTATCATATAGACTTCTTGCCAAGTTTGCACCTACGTGTTTTAAATAACTAACGCTTAAGATATAAAGCTTAGTAAGTAACAAAGATAATCGAACTTTATCATAAATCTTTATTAACCTAGAGCCCTTTAGATGAATCATCTTTTTAAGTATATTTAAGCCATTTTGTAACTATTTTAACCCCATCATATGACTTTGCTAGTTAAGCCTCAACTTATAATTTGATTTTTTTTATAATTTCTATTATGCATGTGCTCCCAGTTTTGACATTTTATCCACTTATGAATCTTACCTTTCCATTTCAATTTTCATCCCTAAGGACTTACACAATTATTAACACACCTTAACAATACATTAAGGGTTTCAATCAGACCACAATTTGTTTAGATGTTTTATTACACCACTTTCTTGAAGGCTTACTTTTTCATTCCATTCTTTTTAATTAATAAATTTTTGAATGGTAATTTGGACATTGTACAATGGTTTATAAAGCATTTAAAAGTAGCATTAATAGCATCTAACAATTCAAGAATTCACTCACACAATGACAAAATCGACTTAAGTTTTGCCCTTAGTAAGCCTAGAAAAATAAATAAGGCCATACTAAGGACAAGATATTTGAAACTGCAATAATAGGATTGATAAAACGCAAGTGTTCGAAGACCAAATCAGGATCACATCGAAGCGCTAGTAACAGGAGTACCGAAGTACAAAGTAGAAGTCCCTTATTGGCTTGCCAATTGTATCCTAACTATTTATCTAAGCTACCAAGGTCTTGTTTTGAAGTTTTTAGAATATCAGTAAACTGATGTATCAAATCAAATTACAATTTAGAATCTATATTCACAGCATAAACCACTATAATATAAATCTATAATTCAAATCATAAAATTGTGCTACTACTATCACCCAAACCTGGCCTAGACGTTATAGCCAAATCTAGAGGAATTACATTAGTTTGTTTAAAAACTCAGAAATTTAAATCTACTTTTAGATACCGTAAATTCTAAAAATATTATTTACGTCAAAACACTTACAAGTTCATTATGATATCACATGCATAATTTATTTATTTTACAAAAATAAATTAATTTGATATCTAGATTTGTAATGGAAATTTTGGAGTATCTAATTCAGAAATCGTGACTTAGATTAGGGAAAACGTATATATTTACTGATTGTGCATAATCTAAAACTTTTGATGTTAACTTACGTAAAACTTATTTCAAAATTTGTAGCGAAAAACCCATATTTGTTCAATTTTAAAAACCAAGCTCTCCATCAACTTAACAGAAAACATGCAGAAAACTTAAAACAAATAACAAAACCCAAAATCAAAACCAAATCCAAAAACTTAGTCCAAAATAAAAAGTCCCAAAAACTTAATAAAAAATTATTCAAACCATCTTAAGTGAAAAACCAATCTGAGCTCCTGCACGCCGTCTAGTCCTAAACTTGCTGGTTACCTGAGAAGAAAACAAACAAAGAGTGAGCTTACGAGCTCAATGTGTAACACATTCCGAGCAACAATTCGGATACACATAAATAAACATATACTTTTTCAGATACAGTTTCAAATATATTCTCATATACAGAATCAAATGTATTTTCACAATCAGATATGGATGCACATTTAGATTCAGATACAAAACCAAACACAAATTCAGATGCGGATGCAGACACAGATTCTAATAAAAATGTAGCCACATATCCTACCCCTATATGCTACACACCAACTCTTTTCAACTAATCACACCAATTAGGACTACAAGAGTTCATCCATCCAATCATATCGAGTCGTGGTGGTATACCACTCATATAAGGTGCAGCTGAGCTGCCAAACAGACATTATGGTTTAATCGCCAAAATTGCAGTAATACTACCAGAATACACTTCCTCCATCACATATCAAACCCACCAAAATACACATGCATAAATAGACCAACACATATATCCCATAAAAAGATTACATGCATGCTTTTCATACGTAATCATGCTTTCGGAGTTATCAAAACATAAAACGTACATGTATTTTTTTACATACCTTACCTATATCATATAAAGACACATATCCACAGATATCACATTTCAAGTCTTATTTAAGCCAAATGGACCCCACGTTCAATCTAAATATGAATTTCAGAGTCAAACGGGCCTAGGTGGAGAGTTTTAGAAAATAGGCCCACACATCCGTGTGGCCCACACAGCCCAACTGGCCAGTCTGTGTGGTCCACACTGCCTGACGCATGGCCTCACACACGTTTGTATGACCCACACAATCTGCCACATAGCCTGCCACACTGCCTAACGCATGACCTCACACACGTCCATGTCACCCATACAGTCTGCCACACGGTTATGTGACTTCGACAGAATGTTTTTCCACTTTACACTGTTCGCTATTTTTTAGGTTTTTCGTTACACACTTGGATATTTTCTTATACAGATTCAACCATGAGATTTCCAAAACCTAAAAACATCATTTTCACGAGTAATTTTAGTAACAACACACGAAAACTAAATCAAGATTTTAATTATATACGCCCTCGTTTGGCTCTTAAAAGACATTAGAACACTCACCCAAAAGAAATTAACAATAAATCGATGACTAAATCGCTGGAGGAACACCAAACGCCCCTCGATCTTCTACTAGAAGCACATCAAAATAATTAAAACCAAAAACCCAATACAAAACTAACTCCTATCAATTGAACTCAACAACCAACAATTACCATAGTAATGATAGAAAAATTATTTTCCTACCCGACCAAGATTGGAAACCCAAGAGAGTTATGAGCAAAGAATTCACACCACACTCATGCAAGATTTGAACAAAAAAACAAAGTAAGCCAAAGACAAGAAACAATTTGGTGAAAGGTAGCACAAGAGGACAAAAGTTTAATAGGAAGAAAAACAAAGCAAAGAAATTAATTGAAAAAGAAAAAAAAAATGATTAGACCAATAAGGGGAGTAAGAGACGTGAGAGTAGAATTAGGAGCAAATTTTGGGAAAAAGAAAAGAAAAATACAATCCAAATCATAACTAACTACTTCCCTACTAATCTAACCCTAACCTAAATAGATTTTTCTAAAGTCCAAATTTAATCCAAACACCACTAGATGGGCGACACACAAGAATATTAGCAAAAATAATACTCATTTCCATGTGTAGGGATTCAAACATTATACCAAAGGGTAAGGTCAAACATTATACCAAAGGGTAAGCTGACTCCTTACCACTAAACTAGCAAGCTCATTCTTATCCATATTTGTCGAAGAATTAAATTTAAGTCAAATATGCAGCGATAGAGATAGAGACAAAAATAAAAATATTAAAGAGAGAGATTTGAACGCAAAAACTTAAACACACATCCAGAGCACTTATCCACTGAAACAGATCAATTTACTTGACAACATTTCAAAATCATAACTCAAAATCAAGACATGACCACTTTTGGTTTCACTAACTCAATTTAATGGGACAATTACACAAGATTTCCAAGCTTTCATTTTCATCTCCATAAGGAGACATCTTACGAGGTTCTTTCCTAAAGTCATTTTCATGTCAATAATTAGGATTTTAACATCATTTGACATAGTTGACCTTACTTGTCTAAAACCACATTTTTCAAACATACAAATATAAATTTACAATATTATACTCAATCTAATTTCAAATGAAGTCAATTAATAATAAGATAAGTATTTACAAAATATTTTCATAAATATTACAGCCATTTCAGTATTTTAAGCTTGTATCGACACTTGCGTTAAATCGACCTAAAGCTTTAATGGGCCTAAGGCCAAAGCCCATGTGTTAAATGTCCAATTTTTTTTCAAATTGTGGCACAAACTTTTAATACGATATTCCAACGTTCCGGATTAATTTTTGATATCAAATATCATATTTAAATAATATTTTCATCATAAAAGTCTTAGGAATTGACCAAATTACTCTTTTACAAGAAAATTACTATTTAGCCCCCTTTTTGTCCTTTTTAATGATTTCTTCTTAGAATTCGATACTTAGAACAATTCAGGCCCATGATTCATCATAAATCTTTAATATCATTCCATAAGTAGTACAAATTGCACTTTAGCTCTTCTCCTGCCAAGAATAGAAATTTATAATTTAGTCCTTGTAGTATTTATTTTTTTTCCAATTTAGTCCAAAAAGTAATCTCTATCTCTCCACTTAACTTTCCAAATCATTTCATGTCAATTAATCCATCATAATTCATATTTTCTATTTTTGGACAACTTTATACATTAGTCCTCGTACTCTTCAAAATTTACGATTTGGTCATTTTTATCATATTTCCACTTTGCAACTCTTTTCACATATTTCCTTCTCCAATATCAAATTCCTATCGTAAAGTTCCTTATTTGGATCATTCCATAAGTTTTCTCGTAATTTCTTGATATTCGAACTTAAAATTAAACCACATGACTTATTAAAACTTTCAAGGCTTTACAAAAGGGACAAAATAAAATTTCATATCTTACAATTTAAACATCTAATTTTTGTAGACTCTTGGCTAGAATAAATTTTAGTTGCTCATAGTAAGAGAATAACAATGGAAAATGAAAAACTTTATTAATTTAAAATCGGAAAAGAAAGAATCCCTCAAACAATGGAGCGCGTCTACTCCTTAAAACCAAATGATAAGTCGTTCTTTTCTTTGTTCGACTATTGCCCCCTTAAAAAATGGAGAAAATGTGTTTACTTCAATTTAATTCTTGTAGATAAATTTTAATATTACATAACTAATTAAAAAGATAATCTAATACTAATTAAAATCCTAATAACATATCTTTGCAAATTGAAATAAATATAAAATTAAGTACTAAAATAAATCTAATCTTAAAATCTAAAAAGTCACTTTTTGATCTCATGCCAAACCTTTCCCAGTAATTTACATTCCAACTTGTATTTTAATATCTTAAACATGTGTTGCACCTATAAAGTAACAAAATTAGTAGTGTCTGTCTAAAATTAATTAGAATTAACCACAAAAGCATGTCAACTTACAACATTATCACCTGCTTTTTTCCTTTGAATTTCTTTTCTCATTTTGAAATGACTAGAAATGGTTGATCCTTTGATTTTGGTTGAATTGTTGGAGACTATTGAGATAGAATTT
Source organism: Gossypium gossypioides (assembly GCA_013467495.1). Lineage (NCBI taxonomy): Eukaryota > Viridiplantae > Streptophyta > Magnoliopsida > Malvales > Malvaceae > Gossypium > Gossypium gossypioides. The sequence continues at coordinate 22,783,131 of CM025151.1, forward strand.
TTGTTTTCCAACATTTGTAGGTACTCATTGAGAGTCGTAGAGGATGGATCCTCTGATTCGTGAGCTTTTATTCTGATTTTTTCCTTATAATGACGTTATGGGGTAGGCCTAGAGGCCTATTGGGTCTTAACAGGATTTGGGCCGAATCAATAATGCCCAAAACCAAGGGCCTTTTAATACAAATCACAGTGTCTCGATCCAATGCTTTGAAAGCTTGGCCCAAGAATTTATCAGTCTTTGCAAGGGTCCCTTCAAATTCATATTTCTGAGAGAAGTTATAGAACTAATGGCATTACATATCCTGATTAAAGTTATTTGATGAGGTTGGTGGCATCATGTGTTATATCGTTCATTGAGACGACTTGTTGAGGCAACTGTAGACCAGTAGCCACTCTGCATCACTTTTTCAAATCTAAACGCGTCATTTGAATTGAAATTCCCCACTTCCCACGATTTACAAAATTAGGACCCCTATAAACACCTCAAGGATTTCTACATTGTTTGTCGAGCATGAAACCGCAAGGGGTAACAGAGGAACAGATAAAGCTTCGAGGTTTTCCTTTTTGGATAAAGAATGGTTATTTTGATTACCTCCTAGATGAATTACGACATTGGCTAGAATGAAATGTTAATTTATTGATAAATTTTTCTCAGCATATTGAACTATCGAGATTCGAAAGAAGATTTGTGAGATCAAAGAAAAAGGTTATGAATCATTGTATGAATAATTTTTTAAGATTGAGAGCAATTCAAAAATATGTATGCAAGCTATCCGGAACATGGAATTATCACACAATCCCTTATTCGATATTTTTTCAAAGGGTTACTTCTTATGGAGAGGAAGGTTATTGATGCCACAAGCTAGGGTATGTGACATCTGTGCTATTCTTTATCATTCAGTGGATGCATGCTCAATTCTTCAAGATGACTTTTCAGTAAAAGTTTGCACTGTTAAAAATTTTCCAAAACCACCCTAGAAATGATATGATTATTATTCCAAAACATACAATGCAAGGTGAAGGGATCACCCAAATTTTAGTTATGGAACCTTAATATAGTTTGTAGTATCATCTAATGCCTTATCTCAAACAATCACAATATTCGGGTATGTCTCTCGAAGACATTGTGAATTTCGTTGCCACTAATACTAAAAAATTTTAACAGAAAATAATGATATTTCAACAACAAATGAATGTGAGTATTTAAAACCTAACAAATCAAATGATTCAAAGATAAATAAAATATCCTAAATAAAATATCCCAAATAAAATATATTAATAAAGTTATATAATTATACAAATTCGATCTTTGTTCAAACATCAAGTAAGTCGAACTCGCAAAGCAAAGCAACATCCAAAATTTTTTAAACAGATTTTAATCAGATTT
>CM025151.1:22907064-22924348 GCA_013467495.1 Gossypium gossypioides
ATATAAATTTTGAAATTTTTATAAATATTTTAAATTTTTTTGTAATTTTTGTTGTGAGAGAGATCAATTTGCTTATTTTCAAAGTTGACAGAAACCAAAAGGGTATTTACATCAATCTATTATTCTAATTATTCGATTTATTTGAATTGTGAAATTCAACTCGACTTGAACTCGAAACCCAAATTGAGTTATTCGAGTTGATTCGAATAATTCGAATAACTCAGTCCGATTAACTCGAAATTCGAAATTTTTTAATTTTTTTGAATCGAATCGAGTTTTGCTTACCCCTATTGGTACCTATTCCAAGCCAAATCTCCAAACACTTGATTTGGTGCATAAATGCATAAAATAACCTACATAGAAAGTACACCAAATTGCATTTCAAATATTGCATATAACCGTTACCAAATTGATCAATCCAATATGCCCAATTTGGCACTAAATCATTTCAATTTAACTTATACCAACTTAAACCATTCAACCACATAGTTAACCATTCCATATCATCATTAAACATGCCATTTAACATTCGACATGCCACTTAATCACCACTCTTAAAGTCTTAACACCTTACCTAATCATACATATATATACATATAAGTAATAGCTTTTCCAATATAAAGCATTTCATTTTATGTTAACAAACCAACCTAACATATATAAACACCTATGTACATGCCACATAATCGGACTTAAAACAATCAAAACTCTACCAATAGATGACTGGATAGTGTGAGCTTCGAGGTGATCCAACCGACATGTTCCGCAAATCGACAATCTACAAAGAAAAGGAAGACAACAGGTAAGCATTTTGAATGCTTAGTAAGTCCATATGAAATTTACTTAACTTACCTCGACATTACAACAATTTAGCAATTGAAATATAGTGGTACAAACATGACATTCCTTTGGCATCTTACATGTTCATGTACATTCAACAAATACATCAAATAAGTTAGTTCAATTTCATGTCATGAGCTTATAACACAATTATATAGACATTTAAAATTCCATCATATGACATATATAAATAAAATCTTATTCAACTTATAACATATGCATATAATTTCGTTCATATATATATTTTCATTCCAACCATTTCGTTTCTATATAGTACCATTTCCATTTCTATCTTTTCATTTACGTTTAATTATCGTTTTTATTTCTGTTTTCACCTCGAGAACCCTAGTAAATTGAACCTTGACACACAAGATTGATTTATTCACATAAACTAACATATTTAGGCTGCTAACACTAGCTTCGGATCAGGGTTGCTAACATTAGCTTGGTTTGATGTTGCTAACACTAGCTTCAAAGAATCTGCAACAAACATTGGACCTCAAACCATCGAATTATTCCCTAATCACAACACCAATTTGTTCATAAAAGTTGACGTATTTGGGTTGCTAACACTAGCTTATTATAATGCTACTAACACTAGTTTTAGATAATCCGTAACATATGTTGGATTTCAAGCATCATATTAATCCCTGATCATAATACCCATTTTTCTTTTCCGTATCATTTTAAGCTCTGTAGTCATATACACACTTTTCATATATCGAATAGTAATTCATATACATCTTAACCTTATAACATAATCATATACACATCTTCCAATCTTAAAAAAATTTCACATCATTCGATGCCATATATCTATTCATGTTAACCATATATTTCAAAATTTACAATTTAGTACATTCGATGCCAAAAATCATTGAAATTACAAGTAACCTAAATTAACAGACATTATAATATAATTCAAACATAACATAAAATAACATAGTAAGATCTATATGAAATTATCTAAAAAAATGACAATAGACAAGGTGTCAGGGACTAATTTGCAATTTCTCTTTTTTCTTGATTATCTTTCAATTTATTCAGATCTCAATCTATAATAATTCATTTCAATTTATCAATTCCAATTATCTTATAACAGACTATTATAAGAATGTATCAATTCAATTTCATCTTTTGAATTCCCCTAAATTTTTACATTTTATTCAATTTAGTTTTTAAAATCTCAATTACCATATCTATCAAATTTAAGCTTCGATTTCAAAATCAATCTCAATTACATCCTTCTAAGACCTTGTAATGCCTATAATTATAGAAATTTCATATCAATTTTGAAATATTTACACTTTATTCCCTATGTTCAAAACTAATAATTAAACTTTACAAATTAGTCCTTTTGCATATCTAAGCTTAAAACCTAATCAATTAAAACCAATTTCACCAAGTATTCAACAATGGAAACTTTTGAAAACTTTATCAATTTTACAAATTGGTACAAGAGCTAGCTAAATCAAGCTCCCACAACCTCAAAAACATAAAAGATTTCAAGAAAAAGACTTCATTAAGCATACCTTATAATTGCTGAAAGTTTGAAATTTATGAACCCTAGCTCCCTATGTTTCTTATGAATATTCGGTGAAGAAGATGACAAATAAGGTTGACAACTCCACCATTTAACTTTTATACTAAACTTAAAAGTTAATTAACCTATCTTTATTTACTTAATTTTTAATTAATTTAAGTTTTACACATGATTAACCAACGTGAGTGGATTCCAACATCACCCATCACCGTTTGAATAATTAAAAAGGGTCCAATTCCTCTATTGGTCCTTCAATTAATTTAATTCACCTATATAACAATTTATATATTTAACAAAAATAATTACGAGCTCGGTTTATGGAATCGAGGTCCTGATACCTCATTTTCCAACACCACTGACTTTAGGGTCCAAACACTTGCACCTTAACTAACTATCCAATTAACAAATTCATCATACCACAATTCAATATAATACTATAATTAACTCGTTAAATTAATTAATAATATTTACAGATGCAATCATCTGAGAACGGAGTTTCGAAACCACTGTTTTCGGCACCACTAACTTTCAGGCTATTACAATTTAGGCTAAAATGTCAATGTGAATTTTTTCTTAAAAGAACTAATTGAAACTAATTATAAGAAAATATTATTTTTGTTGGAATTATGTTATTAAAAAATACATTAATAATTTAATCCAAATTAACTATTTAGACTAAACAATGACATTATGAAAGTAGAAACAAAAATAATGTATAATGTATTACCTAAGTTATTAAGGTCAGTGATAAAAGCTATTGGTACATATTATGATACGAGCAACTCAGTCCAATTCAAAGACCATAATAGAGATGGGCTTAGTTTCCCTCAAGGCCCAATTATGAGATTCAAATCCTAGCAGCTAAAGACAAAACTCAACTTATTCGTTCAAGACTTTATCACGAAAAAAATTCAAGAAGAAAAGTTGAAGCTTCAAGACGATGGATTTTGGAGCAATGATGAATTAGAAGAGACTACTTTTGTGCATGAGCCTAAACTTTCAATCTATTATGACAAGCCCATGTGGAAAATGTTAACAAGCTTAGGCACTTCACTTCAAAGACCCCAATCGATCCCACAAGCCTAGACGTTACATATTGGATTCGGGTTTAGGCTTAATTTTTATTATATATGATCCCAATATTGTATTTATCAGCTCTTATTATTTTATTCCAAAATTTGATAATTATTAAGTATTTTAAGTTATTTAGGAGATTTATGTTAACAAGAAAGTTTAGTTTAAAAACTACTTCTTGTTTAGATTAAATTAGAGTTTTAGTATACTTAAGAGTTTTATTTAGATAGCCTATATATAGGTCTTTTCATTGTACACAAATCACACAATTCATTATTATTCAACTTCTCTTTTGAGTTAATAAATTCTTTTTGAGTTTTCCTTTCAAGAATTTCTCTTGAGTTTCTTTTAGAAAAGTTTTAACAACATTTTCAGATTGTGGATATCATTTTCAAACTTTTTCTGCCAAGTTTTCTTTCTTGGAGGGGAAATTAGAGCCGCTTGAAGGGAGTTGTAGATTCTCCATGTTTCCAAGGCTTCTTAGGACTTCTACATACCATGTTCTATCTTTCCATCTATCTTATTTATTTTCTTCTTTATTAATTCTAGTATTAGATTTCATTATCCTATTTTATTCATCTTAGTTATTGATTTTTAATTTTTTTCTTTATTTTTATCTAACTTGGATTCGTTTGCATTTTAGGTTGTGTCAGAATCCAAGTTTTTTTGAACATTTAGAGCCCTAAGTCAAATCCGCTACTTTGACAAACTTTACGATCCACTCCCACATTCATCCGCCTCATTACTTATTATTTGGCATTAGATTTGGGCTTTTTAGGTGTTCTTTTTGTTCTTATAAACTGATTTCCAGCAAACAGCCTCAAAATAACTTTTTTACCCAGCCAGTTTTTCGAAAAAAATATTTTTCAGTGAGTAAATGTTTTTCAAACAATCTAAAATTTTACATACTATTTCTTGGCACTATTTTAGAGTATAAAAAATATTTCCCACAAAAAAATGATAGAAAAAGTACAAAAAATATGAAAAAATAAAAAAATTATTTTGTGGGTTGAATCTTATGCCAAAACTTTCCAGATCAGATCTACATTACTTTAGGAGGCTCTAGTTTAAATTTCGTGATTTTTGGAAATTGGGAACACCTCGAACGAAGTTTGTCAAGTTGCTTCGCAATTTTTCGGGTTTTCAGGAACACCTCGGACTCATAGTGCTATTAGGTTTGCTTTGTTAGTTGATTCTAATTCATTCTAATTGATTGAAATAGACACTTTTTAAAAGACTTATAGGATTAATTCTTACCTCATTAAGAATTTAATTTTATTTCTGAGTGCATAAAGGTGAGGTTTGCTTAATTTTTCTTTTAAGTGTTGTGTTTTTCTAAGCTTTCACAATGACTCGTGACCCTTGTAATCATAGAAACCATGATGAGATACCATCCAATGACAAAGAATAAGATGTTACACTTAAGAATATTGTAGGGATGGTAAAATTTCAACATCAACAATTAAACGAGGTACGTGATACATATGAGGCCAATTTGACTAAGTATCAAACGGAACTACAGGCCAATTTGACTAAGTGTCAAATAGAACTACAAGAGAACATTAATCAGCTTTCCAAATGACTTACCAATCAATTTCAAATACTAACTCAAGTTGTTCCTCGTTTGGTTACTTCTTGAAACTAATAGTTTCATACTCGTGATAGTGATGATGATAGGGACAATGATAAACTTTGTATTCGTTCTAATACTAGTAGACGAGGATATCGTCACATTGATGAAACTTTGGGTATTCCTGATCGAGGCTAGCTTTTTGCAGCTAAACCAAAGTTCAACATTCCACCATTCCGAGCGAAGAATGATCCAGATGCATATTGTGATTGGGAGGTTAAAATTGAGATCATGTTTCATTATTATAGATGTTCGGAAGATGAGAAAGTTCAATTGGCTACACTGGCATTTTTGGATTATGCATTGAGTTGGTGGACTCAGCTTGTGCTGAACCGCATAAGGAATCGTGAGCGAGATGTTGATTCGTGAGACCAGTTAACACAAATCATGAGAAAACATTTTATCCCACCTCACTAATATAGGGATATTAAGCAATGACTTCAATGCCTTATTTAAGGTAATCGATCTGTTGATGAATACTTTAAGGAGATGGAGATGTTTATGCAAAGAGCAAATGTACAAGAAGATGACGAGACTACCATAGTGCGGTTTGTAGATGGCTTGAATGTTTCGATAGCCAATACTCTTAATCTTTAAACCTATATTGATCTTGAGGATGCGGTACACAATGCCATTGAGATTGAGTAGCAGTTTCAACAACGTCAATCTCGTTCATTTGGTGCATCATAATATTATAGAGGTATGAGTTCTAATTCTACTTTCAAGAATTCTAAACCTCCTTATGCTTCTAATAAATTACTGTCAAAACATGATGAGACTAAACCTTTTGAATGGAAAAGTGGGGCTCCTACAAAACCTTTTTCTACATCTTCTAAGCAGCCCATTTCTACTGCTTCTTCACCAAAACAACAAAGAGCTCGTGAAATTGAATGTTTTAAGTGCAAAGAGCGTGGGCACTATAGTCGTGATTGTGCCAACACGAGCCTTTTGTTTATCAAAGAATATGGTGAGTATACCTCTAATTAAGATAAAATAGATCCAGATATGCTCAAATTAATTGATGATGTCAATGATGGTGGTGAGTTTTATGGTGAAGAAAAGTTGGTGGAACCACTAACTCATTCTCGTTGTCTAGTTGTGAGGCGCACCCTTAACATCCAATTGATGGATGATCATGATCTTTAAAGGAGTAATATATTCCAATCAAGGTGTTTGATTAAAGGTAAACTTTGCTCATTTATCATTGATAGTGGAAGTTGCGCTCACGTTGTGAGCTATCTTGTGGATTCTATTACTTTGCCATGTATCAAACACCCTACACCATACCATCTTCAATGGCTTAACGAAGGTTCGGAGGTCCGTGTGGTAAAACAATGCTTGATCACTTTTAAACTTTGGACTTACATTGATGATGTTTGATGTAATGTCGTTCCCATACATGCTGCCCACTTATTACTTGGTAAAACATGGTAGTACGATCGTGATGTTATTAATCATGGTAAATTAAATCAATATTCCTTTGTTTTTCATGGGAAGAAGTACATTTTCGCCCATTTGAATTTGAAAGCTGTTCACAATGATAAAATCAAGATGATGAAGTTCTGTAAGAAGGTTATGGGAAGTAAGACACAATTCAAAAAAGGCTGAGAGAAAATAGGCCTCTAGTGAAAATAACTTCGGTACCCCTGTTTGCACATACGTGACCCTGTTTGTACTTCGGTACCCGCATTTACGCGTGTTGTTTATACTCTAGTAACCCTGAAATCTAATAATGGATGGATTGTACCAATTGTATTAGATTGAATGTAATATTATGATCTTACTAAGTTATGTAAACTTACCGGTTTTTGTGGATTGTGTTGTAGAGTTCTATTGCTGACACTTTGGAAGGATTAATCAATCGACTCACACTATCTATCAAAGTTGGTAGTTCTTGTGTCTCTTAGGGTAGTGGCATGTATATGTGGCTAAATAGGTTGTTTTGGTACAATTTGATACTTTACTAAACTATGTCAATAGGTATTTTATCATGCTTGTAAATAGGTTTCTTTTGGTATAATTAGAATGGTATAAAAGTGAACACTTGTGGTATATTTTGGTATATGATTGAATTAAGCTACTATGCAAGAAATGGATCAATGTTGATATGGTTTAGTTGTTGATGGTTTGGTATAATTGTTGTGTCTATCAATGACACATTGGTTAGTTGATTTTAGGACATTAAAATGGTATATTTGTGTAGTGGTGAATGATGTTTATGTTCATTGGATGCATGTTTAAATGGTTAGACTGGTTAGGTGTGAATTGCATGCGGAATGGCAAATATATGTATGTTTAGGTATGTTTTGATGCTTTGTTAGTGTGCACAAGTTGTTCAAATGGTCATGTATGAATTGGTATTGGGAATGGCTTGTTTTAGGTGAATTTTAGCTCCACACGGCCTGAGACACGAGCGTGTGACTTAGCCATATGTCTCTTGAAGGTTTCTTGTATGCAAGTTAATAAGTTACACAGCCTAGCACACGGCTTGGCACTCGAGCATGTGATGCAATTTCAAGAGTTACATGGCCTATTTCACGGCCGTGTGACCCTACTCAGAGAGTTTTACAGGCAAGGACATGGGCTGGGACTTGGCCATGTGTCCCTAGTTGAAAGGTTACATGGTCTGAGACACGGGCTTGTGTCTCAGCCATGTGAGGCACAAGGCCTAGCCACACGACCATGTGACCCCTATTTCCAAATTTTTGTGAACTTTTCTTAGACTTTTCAAATGTTTTCAATTTAGTCCCGAATCGTTTCTAAGGTATTTCTAGGGCATCGAGGGCTCGATCTAGCGATGGAGTGTGCATGTATGATTGTTATATGATATGTTTATGTTAGTAAGTGAAATATTATTTAAATGTTTCTGGTTGTATGGTAATGCTTTGTAACCCTAATCTGGCGACGGATACAGATTAGGGGTGTTACAGTAGTTACTGATGCCTTATCTCATTGATATTCCTTGATAACTACATTAAATGCTAAAGTCTTAGGGTTTGAACATATAAAAGATTTATACTTAAATGACAATGATTTTGCAAATGTTTTTTCCAACTATAGGAATGGTGCCTTTAACAAGTTTTATATTGTAGATGGGTTTCTTTTTAGCCTAAACAGGTTATGTGTTCCACAATGTACCATGAGAGAGTTATTAATTCATGAGACACATAATGGAGGCTTAATGGGACACTTTGGTGTCGCCAAGACACTAGATATTCTACATGAACATTTTTATTGGCCACACATAAAAAAAGATGTTGAAAAGGTATTTTCTAAATGTATTACTTGTAAACAAACAAAATCTAAGGTAATGCCTCATGGAATTTATACTACTTTGTCGATTCCTTCTTCGCCATGGGTAGACTTATCCATGGATTTCATTCTTGGTTTGCCACGAACAAAAGAGGGCGAGATAGTATCTTTATTATTGTTGACAAGTTTTCAAAGATGGCTCACTTCATTCCTTGTCACAAAACGGAGGATGCTACACATGTGGCTAACTTATTCTTTAGAGAGGTGGTGCGCCTACATGAGATACCTCGTACCATTGTATCTGACAGAGACGTAAAGTTCCTAAGCCACTTTTGGAAAGTATTGTGGGGTAAGCTTGATACTAAATTATTATATTCTACTACATGTCACCCCCAAACTGATAAACATACTGAGGTAGTCAATCAAGTCTTAGGTCCTTTACTACGAGCTGTTATGGGTAAGAACCTTAAAAATTGGGAAGAATGTTTGCCATTTATTGAGTTTTAATAACTGATCTATTCACTCTACAACTGTCTATTCCCCATTTGAACTTGTTTATGGTTTTAATTCACTAATTGTACTTGATATTGTGCCATTGCCTATAGAAAACATTTCTAGTTGCGATGGTGAGAAGAAAGTTGAATTGGTGAAATCCATACATGAGAAAGCAAGACAACGAATCACCCAAACAAATGAAGCAAATGCCAACAAAGCTAACAATGGGCGCAAGCAAATTATCTTTGAGCCTAGTGGCTGGGTTGGGGTCCATATGCGAAAAGAATGATTTCGAACTAAACGCAAAACAAAATTAGACCCACGTGGTGGTGGACCTTTTCAAGTACTCAAGCGCATTAATGATAATGCATATCAAATCGATCTTCCCGGTGAGTATAATGTCAGTGCCACTTTTAATGTCGCGGACCTTTCTCCTTTTGATATTGCAAATTCGAGGACAAATCCTTTTGTGGAAGGGGGAATGATACGAGTAACTCAGTCCAATTCAAAGACCATAATAGAGATGGGCTTAGTTTCCTTCAATGCCCAATTACGAGATCCAAATCCAAGCAACTAAAGACAAAACTCAACTTATTCGTTCAAGACTTTGTCACGAAAAAAATTCAAGAAGAAAAGTTGAAGCTTCAAAACGATGGATTTTGGAGCAATGATGAATTAGAATGGACTAATTTTGTGGGTGAGCCTAAACTTTCAATCTATTATGACAAGCCTATTTGGAAAATGTTAACAAGCTTAGGCACTTCACTTCAAGGACCCCAATCGATCCCACAAGCCTAAACGTTTCCTATTGGGTTTGGGTTTTAGGCTTAATTTTATTATATATGAGCCCAATATTGTATTTATCAACTCTTATTGTTTTATACCAAAATTTGATAATTATTAAGTATTTTAAGTTATTTATGAGTTTTATGTTAACAAGAAAGTTTACTTTAAAAACTACTTCTTGTTTAGACTAAATTAGAGTTCTAGTATACTTGAGAGTTTTATTTAGATTTATTTAGCTAGCTTATACATAGGCCTTTGCATTGTACACAAATCACACAATTCATTATTATTCAACTTCTCTTTTGAGTTAATAAATTCTCTTTGAGTTTTTTTTTCAAGAATTTCTCTTGAGTTTCTTTTAGAAGAGTTTTAACAATCTTTTCAGATTGTGGCGATCATCTTCAAACTTTTTCTTGCCAAGTTTTCTTTCTTGGAAGGGAAATTAGAGCCGCTTGAATGGAGATGTGGATTCTCCGTGTTTCCAAGGCTTCTTAGGACTTCTACATACCACGTTCTATCTATCTTTCCATCTATATTCTTTATTTTCTTCTTTATTTATTCTAATATTAGATTTTATTATCCTATTTTATTCATCTTAGTTATTGATTTTTAATTTTTTTCTTTATTTTTATCTGACTTGGATTCGTTTGCATTTTAGGTTATGTCAGATTCCAAGTTTTTTTTTAACGTCTAGAGCCTTAAGTCAAATTTGCGACTTTGACAAACTTTACGATCCGCTTCCACATTCATCCGCATCATTTCATATCATATTATTTTACAATTATGTAAAAGTTATATAAAAGGTCTTATAAGCGGTTTGCGTACTCCATTGAAATGGAGGGACCTTACCACCTTTGCCTGGGTTCTCAAGGTAGAGACAAAACTACGGGTGATAAAGGGAGCTCACAAGATTGAAGTCCCAGGTTAAACATTTAAGGGCTTTGGGGCCTGGAGAGGTCTAATCTCGAACTTATAGAGTGACTTGTGGATGCTTGGAACTCCTCATATTGCTTCTAAAGCATAAGGGTCTCGTGGTTATGCATCTGATGTTACTTTGGTGCAAATCTTTGGGCCATCAGGAGTTGATTCATGGTTTGTACGAGATTGCTGTGGCCTTTTCCATTATTCTTGTACCACGAACTACTTCGAGTGTGGGCTCGAACAATTCTAATCAAACACAGAACCAAAAATAGTTTTTGTAATATCCCGATTTTTAGTGGTGCCAAAAATGGTGGTTTCAGAACCCCGTTCTTTGATAATTGAGCCCGTAAATATTATTAATTAATATTTAGGAGTTAATTATAATGTTACATTGAATTTCAGTATGAAGAATTTGTTAATTGGATAGTTAGTTAAGGTACAAGTGTAGTGTTGGAAAATGAGGTATTGAGACCTCGTTTTCGTAAATCAAGCTTGTAAATATTTTTATTATATATTTACAAAGTTACTGTATAGGTGAATTGAAATTTGAATAAGTAATTTTGCCAAATTAGTGACTAATTAAGGAAAAAGGACTAAATCGTAAAAGAGATCAAAGTTTAAGTATTATAAATTTTAATTTCACAAAACTTAAAAGGACTTATTTAGTAATTAAATCAATGTTTTTAAATGGAAATTAGACCATTAGAGCATATAGTGGATGGTTGGTAGGTTTAATAAATAAAATAATGATAAAATCTTATGTAATGTATAATAAAATAGGAAACAAAACATAAAATGAAAAGTGGTCAGCTATTTTTTCCACCTTCTTCTCCATCATTCGAACAAAAGAGAATTGAGAAGCCATTTTTTTAGCTTCAACACATTCTGTTGGGGGTTCTTTTCTCGTAAATTTTATATTTTTGAGATCATTATAACTCGATTTAGCTAATACATATGTTATTTTTTAAAACTGTTAAAGTTTTTAAATGTTTCCATTGACAAATGGTTGAAGCTTTTGTTGTTAATTTGTTAGATTTTGTGCCTAAAAATGAAAAAGAACTAGTTTGTAAAGTTTAAATGTTAGTTTTTTAATATGAGGACTAAAGTGTAAATATTTTAAAATTGGTATGAAATTTCTATAATTATAGATATTAGAGTTTTTTAGAAGGATGAAATTGAAATTGGATTGATAATCGAAGCTCAAATTCGTAAGTTATGGTTGTTTCGTTTTAGGGACTAAATTGAATAAAATGCAAAATTTTAGAGAACATTCAAAAATTGAAATTAAGCTTTGGTAAGCATATAATAGACTGATAATAAGTATTTGGAATTGATAATTGAAATGAATTATTTTTATAGATCGGGATTTGGACTAAACCGTAGATAATCGTGGAAAAGCCAAATTAGCAGTTTAGTCATCGACATTTCATTAATTGCTAATTTTGTCGAGTAAGTTCATATGGAAATTACTTTATTAATTCAAGTTATGTTTGTATTATATCGTTCTGCTTTTTGGTTTGAATTGTTTTATAAATATTATCTTTTGGCATCAAAGGGAGTAAATAGTAAATATGTAATAAAAGAATAATATGTATATATTCATGATTTTGATTGAATGTAGAATTGATATGTGATTGTATTGTATGTATATGGTGATGTTACAAGGTATAAATGTTATAGATTGCTACCCAAAATAAAAAAAAAGGTGTGTGCACAATTACAAGGTTTGAAACGATATAGAAATGGATATGATGTATTGGATGATATGTACATGATGATATTACACGGTTTAAATGTACAGGAATTACTATTTGAAATATAATAAGCATGTATATGACTACAGAGATTGAATTGGTCTGAATTCGATAATAGGCCTGTGTAAACTCAGTAAACAATTTAAATACGAATGGCATTTCATTAGAGTTCAAAAGATATTGGGTGTTGGTCAGAGATTTCTTTATTAATGGCTGAGATCTATCATGTGTTGTGGATTCTCACAGCTTGAGTGAGCAACAGCGAATAAAGTTAAAATAACAATCCCAACCTACAGCTTGTGAAAGCAGACCTAAATGATACAGACCGAGTACTGATTAGGGATTTAGTTTTCGATGGTCGAGATCTGACAATTGTTGCGGATTCTCGACGGCTTGAGTGAGCAGTATCGAATAACACTTATATGAACAATCCTGACTTATAGCTTGTGTGAGCAAACCCGAGTTATACAGTTTATATGTTACAACTCATGTGAACAATCTAGTCGTAAGTATCTGAAATTAATTTACTATAGTTCTTTGGGCGAAAATGTTAAGTTAAATAGAAAGGTAATGATGGTAAAAATTGAATGAAATTTCAAGGTAAAGTTTTACGATTAATATGTTTAATAGTATATGATGGAATGGTATAGTATAATGATGTATGCAATGAATTTGATGTTCATGTTCTTATATGGAACTAACCAATTGGTTTGTTGTGTGAATTTGCATAAGGATGCCAAGGGAAAATTTCATGCTTGTATCTTTGTAATTTCAATTGCTTAATTATTTAATGTCGAGGTAAGTTAAGTTCATTCCCATATGAACTTACTAAGCATTAGTATGCTTATCTTTGTTTTGTTTTTCTTCTTTATAGATCATTGATTTTGTTCGGTTCGATCGGATTACATCAGAGGTTACATTATCCGTTCTACAATTTGGTAGACTTTTGTCCATTTTGGCTTGGTTATACATGGCATGTATATAGGTGTCATTGTGTATATATGTTGTTTTTAAGACTTGTTGCTTTGGTCTCCATATGGTATTTGATATTAGGATAAATGTAAATTGTATGTATGAAAGTGTGTGGTTGATGCTTTGATCATGTTATACTTGATGGATTAAATGACATTTTGATGTGAAAATGGTATGATGAATATGGATGTATTGTACAAAATGGTATTTATAGGTTGTTGTAGCCTATTTGGGCATGAATTGAAATAGAACTTTGAATTGATTATGTGAGGTGTCATTGAATGACATATTGGTTGAATGGTGTAGATAAATGAAAGAAGAGTGTGGTTTGAGTTGTAGTGTTTTGGGTGCCAAATGTGGCATATTGGTTTAAATGTTTAAAAGATTTATGTATGATATGTGTTGGCATGATTATTGAATGTTTTTGAGCAGGTTTAATTTATGTTATGTGCTTTAAGTTGATGTTTTGTAAGGTTGGGTTGAAACAAACACAAAATGACATTTTTGCACCATACGGGCTAGCCACATGACCGTGTGTTGCACACGAGCTGGTGGCATGGCCGTGTAACTATTGGAGGAAAAGGTCGTTTTTAAACCACATAGTCATAGAGAGTTACACGGCCTAGGTATACAGTCATTTAACCCCTATTTTGCAAAATTTTCATTAGTTTTAAAAATTTTCCAGTTTAGTACTTATTTGTTCTCGGGTCAACTTAAGATCTTTCATAATCTCGATTAAGACTCGAATTTAATTATATATCATAATATCTGAATGTTTATGACTTTATTGAATATTTGAAAGATTTATTTATGATATGCTTGATTTGAAAATTTGAAAATGTTGCAAATTAGTCCTTGTTAAATTCCAGGTTGATTCTAGAGCATACATAATCTGGTATAAGACCCATGAAAGGTCATATTTGGTGATTATGAATTGAATTGAATATGATTGTATGATTTTTGTTTAATTGGAATGTTAATTGTCCATATTTGCTCCGGTAACGTTTGTAGCATCCCGTACCTCAGACCCAACAATCGAGTCAGGTGAGGGTGTTACAGTTTTCTTTACTTTAAGTGTGAAAAAGAAAATCTCTTCTCAATAGAAACTAGCAAAATTGTTATTCTGAAACATAGATTTAATACTATTGGTAACTCAATGTATACATTTCATACCATACTTTCTAATAACAAAATACAATCACTTTCATTTGCAATCCATATCAATTCAATTCATCATTCATGTATATAAGTATATGCCTGTTTGATAATCAACCTCATTTTACTATATTGTTCTCTCTCGAGTCTCTTGGCTCGTTTATATTCAAATCGGTCCCCAGGGCTCCTTTTATACCGGTTCGCATGATCTTTCACATGCTATTGATAATCTCATATAATATATATATGCTTTTGTAATATCATTTTGTACTATCAAATCATTTCAAATAACATTTAACCGACTCACATTTTATAATCTAATTTCAAAATTCACTTTAACATTTCCCTTAATGCAATCTTAGTAAAAAAAAAAACTCTGACATGCAGGTCAACTACACCACATCAAGATAGCTCGTTTAATCATAAACTACACCACACCAAGGCACCGAAGTGCAAAACATGTAGGCATCAAATATATATACGTATTCAAATACATCCCTCCATCACACCAAGGTATCCATAGAGACAATGAATACTCGATGATCCGCAACAGATGATGGATCCCGAAATAACATATCATAATCTCTGCATCATCAACTATCCGTACACACACGCGAATATGACCTTATTGACATGTCAACTGTATCCTATCATTTTACTAAGTTCACATGGGCATCAACCATTCATATATATATTCAATATCATATAGCATAATTCATATCACATATCATATACCAATAATATCACACTCTTTTATATTATATTTAGTTCAGTCCAAATTCCCAATTTTCAATATTATCAACACAAGTCAATTCATAAAACTTATTATTATCAAATTAATATCATCACATATTCCACACCATTTTTCCATACCATTTCTGCCATCAATTCATAATATAAGACATTTATCAATGTATATATTACTTATTTCTATTCTATTCTATTCAGTCCAATTTTTCAATATTTACTTTCTCCAATCACGAATCAAGTACAAATAGATAATTTAGCTACTCGTCAATGACTCTCGCCTTTCTCTCGCGATGGCCAACCATCATCTTTCGTTACGATCGATAATTCAATAAATAAAACAATATCATATTTCATTCAATTCACATCCAAATACAAAGCCACACATGTTTTTCATTTTATTCAATTTAGTTCATATACTCGGGATAGGCGTATTTTTCGATATCTAGTTTCGGATCAAAATTCGATTTCACATTCTTTCACTATGGATTCTATATTTTCTATTTATAGCACAAACTCATGATATGTTTTTAATTTATTCAATTTGGTCCCTAATGTTACAAAGTTACCTAACAAGCTTAATTAGCTTTACAATTTAGTCCTTTTTACCATCTAAGCTTATTAACTATCAATTCCTTCAAATTAAGCCTTAAATAATCAATTTCTCTCTAATGATAACTTGCTAAATATTAGCTAATTGAAGAAATTGATGTATGGGCTAGCTAATTCAAGCTCTCATGATCAAGAATCTATAAATATTTAATGAAAATAACTTGAAACCTTACTTGGTTTTAATGGTTGAATGTTGAACTTTAGCTTTCTTTCTTTATTTGATGAAAAAAGTGGAGGAATAAAATGAATGCATCTTTTATCTTTCCATCTACTTTCACTTATATATAGTTAGATTAAGGAATAATTATACTTAATTAAGTTAATTAATCTATCATTTTTATTTCTTAATCATTATTAATTAAGCTAATAGTAGACATCATCATACTCCACATAAAAGATGAAAACCAATGGTTTAATAACCATTTAGGCCCTTAGGAAAATTGCTATCTAGGTCCTCAAGCATTTTCTTACTTAAAACTCTATAGCGATTGGACTTTTACAATTTAGTCCGTAAGTTTTAATTAACTATCTTTTCGACTAAATTACTTAATTGAACTTTAATATATTTTTATATTAACTTTGTAAGTATTCCTATTTTATATTTACGGACTCGATTTAAAAAAATGGGGTTCCAAAATTGCATTTTTCGACACCACTAGAAACTGGGTCATTACATGAAGGGTGTTTATTTTAACCATAATAGTATTTCTTAGTGAGTATAAGAGTTTCTTCTTCTAGCTTCAGGAAATACTTTGTAATAAAATAATGAGCTCAAGAAAATTAAAAAGATAACACTAACCAAGTCCAATTGTTTTTAATCATTTCATTATGCACAACCTCTTGCATGATTCAATAAAATCCTAATTCAAAGGAAAACAAAATAATGTTAAATCGGCATTTTTCTTCTAGCTGTAGAGGATTTTAGGTGGACTTGACAATGGTGCAACTATGACATCTTGCTAGGTTTGAGTGATTAATGGAGTGTGGCCATTGTAAAGAAGTTTAATATGGTGGCCTTAGTGGTTAGGTAAGAGGCTTTTTACACAAGGATGGTGCAATGAGGCTACAAGCTGAGTTTGGTGCGAGAAGCAAGGGTGTGACAAGGTGGCATGGAGGAAAAAAAATAGGTTAAGAAGGAAGAAGAATTAAAGAGGAATTTGATTGGTGAAAAGTTTGGCATTGGTAAAAAAAGAATCTAATAATGCGATTTGAACAACATGGATTACTAGTGGATATGATGTTGTGTGTATGGTCAATCGTTGTTAGAGATTTAACATTTGGGTGAATAAAATAATAAATTTCTCTAAACAATGGCAACAAAATTGCAAGGATTTTTTGAGTGACTAAAATGAAAGTCTTAAAAGTTAGGTGATCAACAAGGTAGTTTCCCAATAATTAATGGCAGGTCTAGTCTAATTTATAAGATTAAAATTGATGTTGTATCAAGCATTAAGATTGTCTATTTGTTGTTATTTTAGATATACCATGGATTATATATATGAC
>CM025151.1:22942002-22955856 GCA_013467495.1 Gossypium gossypioides
CTCATCTCCTTAATTCTCTCCCTAACCTCCCACAACAACTCCACTACTCGAAATTTCAATTTGACTAGGTCTCCACCATGCCACACGGCCAAGCAACAAAAATAATTCCCTTGCTCGCGCAAGGACTTGAACTCCAAACCTCCCACCTGCCAACACATACCTTAGCCACCAAACCAGCAGGCTCAATTTGATATATTTTTACCAACTTTTAACTATAAGCCTACTGACCAGAGATAAGACTTTATTCATAAAAATACCAAAATTTGCCCAAGTTAAGGCTTGAACTTGGGAAAATTTACCCAAGTCAAGGCTTGAACTTGGGACCTCATACACACACCCAGAACACTTAACCATTGAAGTAGACAAATATTTGTGTCATATTTTCACAATAACAAAATTAGAAATTTTGGGGCATTACATAATCGTTTACTATGTTCAAACGAGCACTTTAACTGAATTCATCACATTAACAAATCAAAGGCACCTCCATAATATCCGTACACACATTGTAATTCCATTACATCCATTTCAAGATCAATTCATATTTCACAATCATTCATCAATTTCCAATTAAATACCCTTTCATCTTATACTTAATTATAAAAAATTTATCATTACAATCCGATATTAAATATTCAACCACATATAAATTTTATCTAACTCAAAATAGCATGACTTCTAGATATTTACATATACATTCATCACATTTCAAGTAAATCTTACTCACCTTTCATCCAATCTTAAATAGTTAATATTCTCAATTCCATATTAATAATTCAATCACAAATTAAATAATTAATTCATGTAACAGGTAACATGAACATATAAACATTTATCTAATCTATGAACTTACCTAAGATACGCTATCGGTTGACTCGTAGAGATCAATCCACAATTTTCCCTTTTTTCTTGTATCCTCCGTACGATTCAATTTTGATATATATAATAATTAAATTCAATTTGTTAAATTAAAAATACATTATCATATTCATTTTAATGTATATGACTTATAATTTTCATTTTACAAATATTCCTTGAACTTTTACACTTTGTTCAATTTAGTTCCTAAAATCGAAACTATTAAAAATTTCACATTTAAGCCCCAATACACATAACCGAATCTAATTCCATCCAATATCAACCTTAAATTACTTAAAACTTTTAATAATTTCATGGTAAGTTTAACATTTTTACAAATTAGTCCATAAATGCAAAACTAACAAAATTTACTTAACAAATTAATCCCTATTCACAACTAAGTTCAAAAGCATACCATTAAATATCAAAAGCTTCAATTTTCATGAATGGCAACATTTTAAAACTTTAACAATTTTGAAAACGGAGATACGAGTTAGCTAGACCTAGTTTCAACGATCTCAAAAACATAAAAATTATGAAAAATAGGCTTCAAAAGGACTTACATTCATAAACATGAACTTGGCCGAACCTTGGAGCATTCATCCATGGTGTTTTCGGTTTTGGGAGAAGAAAAGAAATGAAAATGATGACCATTTCCTAATTATTTTATGTTTTAACCATTTTCTTTTTTAATTATTTAGTTAAAAAAAATTATTTAGTGTTAGAAACCCACACCAACCGTCCACCATTATAGAATTATGGCATAATTACCAATTTTAACCTTAATCACTTATTAATTAAGCCATTTAGTTACTAAAAATCAATACCGATTAACTTTTACAATTTTTATGATTTAGTCCTTTTTTTGTAATTGACCATCCAAGCACTAAAAATTTTTTGAACCAAACTTTAACTCACCTATATACTAGCTCTGTAAATGTTTAATAAAATATTCACGGGCACGGTTTACAGAAATGAGGTCGCGATATCTCATTTTCCAAAACCACTTATTTTCGGTACGTACCACTTGTACTTTAACCAATTGACCACTTAATAAAATCTATTAAATCACAATTCACTATTATACTATATTTAACTCATAAATATTAATTAAATAAATCATGGACCCTTTTGTCAGAATTGTGACCCTGAAACCACTATTTCCAAAACCACTGAAAAATGGGTTGTTATAGACTGCCTCCAAGGCTATGACACCAAGGTGGTGATGTCACGACACCCACTTCTAGGGTCACAACATCGGCCTAGAAATGTCACAACACTAGTCATAGTCCTTAGAAATGAAGAAGTCGAGCTACTTGTGGATAATGTCACGATATTGAAGGCCATTGGCGAGACACTGAAGAACCCAATGAGCCAAACTAAGTAGGCTATCGAGGATGTCGCGACAATAAGGTGTTGATGTAGCAACATTGACCCTTAACGAGGAAATTTACAAAAAGGTATTATGTAATCAAGCAAGCCTCAAATTAAATTTTAAGCGAGGGCTTTTTCTATCTTTTGTAGGTTAAAATAGAAAAAAACTATAAATATCACTTTATAAGTCTTTTGTTGAGCAGTAGACTAGGTTAGAATATATTTTAATTTTTATCTTTTGAGATTAGATTTCTATTTCTCTTTTCTGTTCTTTCATTTTCTTTAGAATAAATTTTAGCTATAGATTTTCTTCTCTTTTGTTGAGAACTCTACAAATGGAGATGATCAAGCTTGTGGGCTTCATGTGATCGACATATTTTAATGAACATTTATTGAAATTTTACTTTGATATTTCTGCACACCATGTATTTGATGAAATGTTTATTTGATTATTGAGTTTGATTATGTGCTAATTGTTATCGAATGCTTGCGTTACTACGATTTATATATTACACTCTGTTTATTTGTATTTGAGTTTGGTTATACGCGATGCTTAGTGACTCACCCTTTGTCTTACTTTTATCTCTCAGCAAAATATTTGATTTAGGATTGGATGGCGTGTGGGAGCACATATTGTTTTGCACTGAGATAACCACAATTTAATCCATTGGATTTGTAATCAATTTTGGACTTGTCTTATTTTTCCTTTTATAATCTTGTCAGTATCTGCCAAGTCTAAAATGAACCTACAAAATTATCTAAATCGACTAAAATGAATTTTTGATTTTCAGAGTTAAAACTCTTAAAAGAATTACGTTTTTACTACGTTGGTGTAACTCATCCAAATTCGGTATAAACTTCCAGGCTGGGTTTGGGGTGTTACACTTTTGAGTCAAAGTGAGAAGTTATAAGGAGATCCACTTATCCAAAAGAAAATAAAATATGAATAAGAACTTTTTTCCAAAATATTATGTTTTACTATTTCAAGCTAATTGACAGTGAGTAACTGCGAACCAGACTTTGCATAAGTATGTTGAACCAAGTTCACAATTTAGTGACCTTGCCAAAGCTCTAGTTTAATTAATGTTTTATGTGTTCTATGTGGTTTTTCTTTCTTGTATATTCACTAAGTTCACAAGAGCTCAGACACTAATTTTTAAACACTACAGATAGTTAGATCGCACAGGGTGTAGCGGTGAAGCGAGTGATCCAAGTGAAGCAGAAAAATTGAACAGGTGATACAAGTGAACTCTGGATTTAAAGGAAATGTGGGATTTCTTCTTGGGATTAGAGATAATTATATATCTGTTGACTTTGCTGATTTTTGTAGAACTTAGTGTTTATGTTTTCTTAATGTTTATGCTTTTTCCCTTTATATTTTCTTAATGCCTATTGCGAACCGACAAAACTATTTATACATACTTGAATTTTTTAAGTATATGAATATAGCCCAAGTCTGGTTTGATGTTTTCTTATTTCATAAATCCATGCATAAGTATTTAATTTCTAACAGAGTGTTCGCCATAAGCAATTGTATGAAATAATAAAAACTAGTTAACTTATATAGTGTTCACCAAGGTTGCTGCAAAGTGATAGGGTAGTCGAACTATGCAAAATACGAACCTTAACAATTGGCGGACTAGTACCTACAAAACCTTAATAATTTTTGATTCACTAAATGGGTGAAACCTTGTGAGATGTGTCTACAGAATCTAAGCACATAGGGGTAGTTCGCGAGACTTACCTTATATAAAGAAACTTACTATGCGAAGACTTAAGACATGCGAGCTAAGCAAGGGTGCGAACCCCAATGTCAGGTAGTTGAACTGCTGTATATTATTTTGCAAAACTTAGGGTTCTCATATTCTTAATTCTTGTTATCAAATACTTATGTCTTTAGGGGATAAGAAGTTAAGTTTTTGCAAGCGATGTAAGTTCGCATGTTATTACTACCACGTACCATGAAGCAAGTGAAGTGAGTTCGCGAGCTTTTGTTTTCCTAAATCTAAACATGTTTTATGTCTTAACTTGTGGTGTGTTGGAGGTTAGGTTAGTTGTTAATGAAAAGTCACTTAGCTCACTAATGTGGCATTCCATAGCTCGGGTTCAGCGACCGGACCAAGTATGGGGTGTTACAATATGGGTCTTGGAAATTGAAGCCGCATGAACGCAATTATCCAATAGAGCTAGCCACTATGGTCTTTGCTCTAAAGATTTGGAGATACTATTTGTATAGTGAAAAGTGGTATATCTATACAAATCATAAGAGTATCGAATATCTCCTCTCTCAAAATACGTTAAACCTGAGGTAGCGTTGCTGGATTGAATTGTTGAAAGATTATAATTGCATAATTGTTTATCATCCTAGAAAAGCTAATGTGGTGGCTGATGCCTTAAGTCAAAAGTCAGAGTTTGAGCTAAGAGTAATGTACACTACGCTCTCAATTGGGTGTTTGCGACGATGGTAGCTTGTTAGCTGAGAGTAATGTACATGACACTCTCAGCCTGTGTTGATTGATCAAATAAAAGAGGCAGAATTCATAGATGCTAAGCTAGTAGAGAAAAAAAGGTTCACCTAGCAAGGTTTCAATGAGAATTTCAACATTAACGAGTGTAATTGCCTTCGATTTCAAAATTGAATTTGTGTACATGATGATGCTAAATTGATGGAGCTCACGATGGTTCTTTTTCTATGCATCCTAGTGGTGAAAAAATGTATCATGACTTGCAAGAATCATATTGGTGACCAGATATGAAAAGAAAAATCATTGAATTGTTGCTAAATGTTTGACGTGCGAGCAAGTAAAAGATGAACATCAAGTGCCCACTGGGTTGCTTTAACATATTTCAATTCTTGAGTGAAAAGGGGAATAAATTGTGATGGATTTTTTCGTTGGCTTGCTGACTTCACCCAACAAAAGAAATGCCATCTGGGTAATAGTTGACCGATTGACAAAATTTGCTCATTTTTTAGTAGTAAGAACCGATTGGTCACTTTTGAAGCTTGTTGAAGTGTATATTCATGAGATAATAATACTTCATGATGTACTTGTGTCTATTATCTCAAATAGAGATGTTGGATTTGGTGCCCTAAGTATAGTATATTCGTTTGTAAACTTGTAATTTTTTCAAATGGATTGGTTAGGAAAATTATTAATGGATTACATTAATATACTTTGTATAATATCCTCATGTGGTTTTTTCATGCAAAGCAAAATAGAAACAAATATTGGCTAACTAGCTATCTAATGTTTAAATTATAGTAATCAATATTATGTGGTCAGATCGTAATATAGAAAGATAAGTTATATTAGTAGACAAACCTAAACATGTACTTAGTCGAATCGAAAAAAACAAATCGATTGAAATATTAATATGTCGTTTATCAAGTCTAATTGGGGAGATTCCTTATCTTGGGAATTAGAGTGAATGACTCCTAGAAGATAGAGACATACATTTGACTGACTGGATTGACAGTACACTAGATTGGACCTAAGAAGAATAGATCCTCATTCTGGTTATGGATAGATTCACTTGTGATGTTCAAAGTGTAAGATACATTAATCCTGAGTGGATGACATACTATGTATGTTTGACTTGTATACTTTGATGTAAGTAAAAGCTTGAGTTGAATTAGATAAGGAACCAAAAGCTGGTAGGTTGGGTATAAGACTTCTGCAGTATGCAGTGTCATTGAGAATAGTGGAATTCATAGCCTGAGATATGGGTAAATGATATCCTCTCATTTGCATTACACAGTAGGTGAAAAGTAAATGTGGCCACAGATTATTCATCTTTGTGATGAAGAACCTAATTACTATTTGATAGTAATTGACTTTTCATGATCAAAGATGTAATGGTTAGCATGAGATAAAATATGATCATACTAGGAGAACATATTTATCCCAAAGAGACTAAGGATATCCTATAAGGGTAACACACTTATGATAAGGTCATTGGACAAGCACTAATC
The DNA here is from genome assembly GCA_013467495.1 of Gossypium gossypioides. NCBI lineage: Eukaryota > Viridiplantae > Streptophyta > Magnoliopsida > Malvales > Malvaceae > Gossypium > Gossypium gossypioides. The sequence goes on from CM025151.1 coordinate 22,948,208, forward strand.
AAGTTGCTTTCATAATGGTATGCCATTTGGGAGAGCTCAGTCATGATAATATAGTTATAATACTTCATGAATAAATTAGTTTATAATTAATAGGCAAAAAGATGAAAGTTAATTATAAACCATTTGAGCCCTAATTGCATATGTTCAATCGGTCCCTTCTCTAGCTCGTTGAAACCTGAAATGAATTGCATGTTGAATCAAATGAACATAAATGGATAGAAATGGTAAAATTAGAGAAATGAGAAACATTTGAAATGAATGTGGTTTTCTCTAAATGGAAATGACCTGAAAATTCATTTTATGGTTTTTCAACTTATAAATTAGTTAATTAATTAATTGAACTTCAAAAAATGGAAATAAATTAATTGGTCATAGTGAATCTGTTGAATGTAGAAATAGTAAATATATTTTCTCATAGATTCTTTTACAGTAAATTCGTCATGATTTTAACTAAATTAGATTTGGGTTGAGAAAATTATTTAATTGAGAAATTTATTAATTTAATATGTTTATTTTGGGAAAAAGAAAAACAAGTATCGTGTTGGATTGAACTATAAAGTACTAGGTTAAAAGTCCAGGAAGTACTTCTAATTGGAAACGATATGGGAGATCCCCAAAAGCCCTTTATGTTAATGCTAAGGATAACAAACTATAGTATAGTTAACTAGGGTTGCCTTGCTAATCCTAGTTAGACTAGGACTTCATTTTTCTATTGAAACGGATTTTTTCAATTCAAAAAGGGTTTCACCTCTTCTCCCTATAAATAGATGGTACCGGTAGGGTTAAATACACAGCTTTGAGATATTTTTATTCTGCCCGAAAATAGTGAGAATTTATTTTCTAAGTATAAATTCTATTTTCCGGAACAACAATTTTACCAGTTTTTATTAAAGTGAGATTTGCTTTCTCACTAAAAGTAAAGTAAATAATTTCTTGTTCTGTGTTCGATTCAAATTTGTTTGAGCCCCCACTCGAACAATTTGTGGTACGTAAATAGAGGAAAAGGTTGTTTGGCTAAAAGCTGGGAATAATAAGGATCCATCTAGCCGAAAACACTGGGGTGATTTCAGTAAAGGGTTTATTGCTATAAATATCACAAATCGGTTCAATTTTTAAAGTTTTTATTTTTTGATATGCAAGAAAACTATTTTTGAACTAGATTTTTGTCCAATAATTGGCATCAGAGCTAGGTTGTGTTATGTTTACAGTATAAATCGGTATAGAAAATTTTCTCTCTTTTTCAAGTGTGATTAAGTTTTATGAGATGTGGCATTCTTGGAATTATCAGCATGTTTAGGGGGTTGTATGTGACTGCCTCCCAACGTACAAACGTCGAGAGTATAAATTGTGCAAATAAAAGATATAGAGTTAAGTGCGGTATCTGCAAATGAACATGTCAAATTTTAATATGGTTTGTTTACAACGAAACACTTGGTAAGTATTCCAAGGATCGTACCCAAGGGATTGCCGATTGGAGAAAGTCACTATTAAATTAATTACATAAAATAAATACTAATCTAGTCGAGTTACGAATTAGTAGTGTAATCTATATCGGGGTTACGTGTAAGTGTACACGGTCTCTACAAGTAGTAAGAAAATAGTTATTGTGTCCACAGAGACTTAATGTGTAAACTATTAGCAAAGTCAACTATAAAAAAAATTGGAGGAAAATAAGTAAAAATAATAATGTTGTTGAAATACAAAAATTAAGATATGAATTTAATCAGGTTTCAAATACCCACAAAAAAAAAACATAATGTAGAAAATAATAGCAATAGAAAGATTAAAAATAAGATTTAATAAACATAACATGAATGGACTAGAATAAATATTTCACTTAACAAAAGTTTATGGGCAATTATAATAAGAATGTCACGAAAGATTGTGACAATATGAAAATTCATTAAACTCAATTTTATTTAAAGCATAGGCTTCTGTTGAAGTCCTATTATTTCCCTAAGTCACCTCGCATATGTCTATGTCAAACAAACCTAGAGATCACCCTTTCAGGCATTTCATACAGTGTATGCATACAACAATCATCTTTCGATATCGACATGCTATGCACCATTTAGGTCCTTTGCCTGTTAACCATTACCTATTCTCTAATTAAATAATTAATTCATTAATATACAAATGGCGGTCATACATTTACAAGTATGACCATGAATTAAACCTAAATGAATGAAATAATCATTTACAGAAATTATTCACTATACAAAAACCATTTAACTCAAATCATGATTCGTACTTATTCTGAATAAACAAAATTAAGTCATGTAATATTCAATTGAAAACATAAAGATGAGATGCAAACTTGTCTTTCAACATAAAAACATCAATTAACAATAAAGAGAAATGGAAGAAGAGTAGCTAAGGGGGGGTTATCTAAGGCCAATTCACAAATGGAAGAGAAAATAGTTGAATTACAGTAGGTTATTTGCGACTGCTCTTTGCGGCTTCCCAGGGTAGCTCTCCTCCTTGTCTTTATAGTAAATCATCAAAGTGCTCTCAAGTTTCTCTATTTGACTTCTCTCATTTTTGGCAAGCGAATTGTATTATTTTATGGCAAAAAAGTGTTTACACTCATAAGTATTAACATGAATTAAAACTAAATGAATGAATAACCATTTGAACAAAACAATCATAATATAAAAACCAATAAACTCAAATCATGATTCATACTCATTACGAATAAACAAAATTAGGTCATGCTTTATTAAATTGAAAACATAAAGATGAGATGCAAACATATTTGTCAACATAGAAAGAAACAATTAACAATAAATAGAAAGGGAATAAGAATAACCAAGGGGGTTATCCACGACCATTGCACAATAAGAAGAGAACACAGTTGGACTGCAAGGGGTTATCTGTGGCAGCTCATTACGGCTTCTCATGGTGGTTTTCCTCCTCTCCTTCATGTTAAATCGCCTAATTTCTCTAAAGTCATACTTTCTAACTGCTCTTGCTTTCGACAAGAGTTTTGCCTTATTTTGTGGCGTGTAATTTCTTAGCAGGCGATAAGGAAAACAAATGACAGTTAAAGCTTTTTTCTCTGAAAAACTGGTGATGTTTGTAGATGAATGAAGGTCCTTGTTTATATTCGTTGAAGCCCTAACATCCCTTGCTATTTTTAGCAAGGGAATCATTGATTCTCTCTCTTTTGATTGTCGTCTCTTGATATGTAGAAGGTGGGTGGCCAATTGATTGCTATTTATAGCAGCGGTTGTTTGTAATACCCCTCACTCGTCTCCATTGGCGGAATCAAATTACAGGATGCTAAAGAAAATAACAGAATAGGAACATGGTATTTCAATTCAAAACTTATTTAAAATAATTATTTATTACCAATCTTTTAGTTAATCATATTTTTCATGCGAGAATGGACTTAAATCGAGCTTACGAGAGCTTTAAAAATAATTCAAAACTAAGTAAGGACTAATTTAAAACTTAACATAAAAATGGATTAAAAACATAAAACAGGGCCACACAGCTGTGTGTGGTTGAAATACATAACTTTGTAATCCAACCATGTGCAAGGCTGATGTCTTGTATAAAAGGGTCATACGGTCGTGTCAACAGGCCGTGTGGACCTATTTGTAAAACTTTACAAACATTCACAGAGTCGTGCGGTTGGGTCGTGTGAGAGACTGAGACTATGCCAACATTTGTGAATCTAAATTACCAGTGGCACACGACCATGTCAATAGTGTCATGTGATTACGTGTAAGTGTACGTGGTCGTACAAGTAATAAGTAGCAAGTAAATTGTTATTGTCTCCATAGGGACTTTTTTGTAAATTAATTTCAAAGTTAATTATAAAAAAAATTTGGTAGAAAATAAGTAAAGAAAAATATTGTTGATGAGAGTTGAAAATAATGTTAAGGATGTAATCAGATTTCAAATACCTAGAAAATAAAACAACATAATTTTCAAAAAATAATCACAATAGAAAGATGAAACACAAGATTTAATAAAACATAACATGAAAAGACTAGAATAAGTATTTCACTTAAGAAGAGTTTATGGGAAATCATAAAAAGAATATCACGAAGGATCGTGGCAATATGATAATTCATTAAACCAAATTTTAATTAAGGCATAGGCTTCTCTTGAAGTTCCATTATGTCCCTAAGTTATTCCGCATATTTCTATGTTAAAACTAACCTAGAAATCACCCTTTCAGGCATTTATACAGTTTATGCATACAACAATCAGCTTTTGATATGGACATGATATGCACCATTTAAGTATTTTGTCTATTAACTATTACCTCTTTTCAAATTAGACAATTAATTTATTAATCTACAAATGGTGGCCATACATTTATAAGTATTAACATGAGTTAAACCTAAATGAATGAAATAATCATTTGCACAAATCATTCACAATACAAAAACCAATTAACTCGAATTATGATCCATATTTATTCTGAATAAACAAAATTAAGTCATGTGATATTAAATTTAAAACATAAAGATGAGATGCAAACTTGTCTTTCAACAAAAAAAAAACATTAATTAACAATAAAAAGAAAGGGAAGGAGAGTAGCTAAGGGGGTTTATCAAAGGCCAATTCACAATTGGAAGAGAAAACAGTTGAATTGCAACAGGTTATCTACGACTGCTCCTTGCGGCTTCCTATGGTGGCTCTCCTCCTTGTATTTACATTATATCATCAAAATTCTCTCAAGTTTCTCTCTCTGTCTGCTCTCATTTTTAGCAAGTGAATTGCCTTATTTTGTGGCAAACGAGTGTTTAACAAGCCATGAGAAAGAAAACGACGCTCAAAAGATTTTTCTCTGAAAATTGGTACATTTCTGAATGAAGTGAAACCTCCTTTTATAACCTTTAATCCCCAACATCCTTTGCTATTTTTTGCAAGGGAATCCTTGATTTTCTCCCACATATGTTCCCTCCCTTAGTATGTGGATGAGTGGGTGGTATTTTGCTAATTTTAGCAAAAGAAGTTGTTTATTTTTCTCTTTGTATGGTCGGCCATTAAATGGTAAAAAAAGGGGTGGTTTTTATTGCTATTCTTAGCAAAGGAGTGGATGGTTTGAGGCTTGAACCAAGGGGAATTGTTGTTGATTTTTATTTGATGGAGATTGGGGTCAAATCTATTTTTTTTGGGAGATGAGTGGTCAGTTATGGACTACTAATTTTAGCAGTGGATTTTGCCAATTTTATTTCGTGGAAAAGTGGGCAAGTGGAACAGTTTTAGGCCTCCAATTAGATGATAATGGGCCTTCATGTAATTGAATATGAAATGAAGTCATTATGAAGCCCATGTGACCGCATCTTGGATCATCCAACTTGTACTTGTTGAAAACTCACATACAATCAAAGTTATATCATCCTTTCCCTGAGCCCAATTATTCCCTAAAAATAACAAAATAACATGTGTTTAAAATAAATTTCACAAAATTAACACATTCCCATAAATATTATAAAATATCATGAAATTAAGTGAAAACCAAAAAAAAGTGTTATTTATTTAGTCGAAATTAAAATAAAATGTACATATATGAGTGCTAAAATATCTATATATTTTAGAGTTTACATCAACCAACCATGTGAGATACACAGTTATGTGGCAAACCGTGTGTGCAAGAAAAGGCACTTAATATATAATTTGACTCAACCTTACACAAATACCTATAATGTATTCCTTTACTAACATCAACACCTGCTCAAATATGCACATTTCATGCCCAAACTATAACTTATAAAGCATACCTAAATGTCTAACCAGCATTCCACAATTGGTACCACAATCAACTAAACTATTTCAATCCATTCACTTATAATTTATGCATTCATCCAACTATCACATTCTAAATCTCTTAGCACACATTCTAGCTAGTCATATACATATTCATATCATACAAGCATAAGTATAGTTCAACTTACCAAAATAATCCCATAAACTTGCTTTAATACGATACGTAACCATACCAAAATAGGCAAGTTCATAAAATTTGAACACCAAGCACACACACATATATATCACACCTATTACATGCCACTTAGAACCGAACTAAGATGAACCAAAGATTAACAACAGAGACACTGGATAGTGAGCTCTGGAAGTGATCTCATAGCCGAGTTTTGCAAAGATGCAACTACAAAAAATATGAAAATAAAATAGGGTAAGCATTGGCATGCTTAGTAAGTTCATAGGTACATAAACAATAGTCTTACCTTAGATTCACATCTAAGTAGATAAAATTAACTAGTGTAATTCACGTTCATATCAAGATATTTTATAACAGTAAGGTGACTATATCACGAATCAAATCATATAATATTCCCAAATCTATTCAAAATGATACATAACAGTATCATTCAGTCAAACTATAAAACCTATGAATCAAGTTAACCAATTAATAAAATCCATTCTTTTCAACTCATTACATACACAATCAAATATCCTTTTCTTTTAAACATATAGCACAGTTACCACATGTCACAAGTACAAAGCGAGCGTATCATAAATGTAAACTATAAACTTTCTAGTCATTTTGATATCGTTTCCAAACAACTTTTAAACACACATTTATCATTCATTCAATTTCATTAGCTAACATTTCAATAGTCATACAAACATATCATTTCCAAGAAACTCATGAAAACAATCAATGTACTTTCTTTTAACAAGTAGCGCAATGAACTATAACAAAAATAATTTGGATACTCGATTATCCACCAAAACATGTCAGAATGCTCAAACGAGCTAAACCAACCAAGAACATACCTGGGCATTGAGTGCCAAGCATGAAGGCTATACATCCTCACCCAAAAACACGCCTGAATCACTGTAAATACAAATCGATAGTCCACAACAAATGGTGGATATCGGAACATTTAGTGAACATATAAACATGTCATATATTATCATCGCATCTCATATCAAGCCCGTACAACGTACGATATAGCCCTATTGTCATGTTAATCGTATCCTAATCATTTACTACATTCAAACCAGCATTTAAACAAGATTCATAATATTATAGGACACTTCCATGTTCTCAGTACACATGTTTTAAACAAGTCACATTCATTCCGAATCCATATGAATCATGTACCACTAGTATTAACATTAAGTCTTTACTCACCTTAACATTAGTTTATAACATTTCAATTCCAATTCACAATATTAATAACATATATATTCGAAATTCAACAACAACAATATATATACACATTTCAATAGACTATGAATTTACCTAATGTATTCGGATAACAAGTTGATATGTAGGGACTATTATAAAAATTTCCCTTTTTTTTTCTCAATTTTCCTCTGTACTATTCAATCTTTGATCTATATAATAATTAATTTCACATTATCAAATTTTAACACCATAAAACATCTAAATTATTGAATGAAATATCTTTTATTCATTTTGCACAACTTTCCTAAAGTTTTACATTTTCTTCAATTTAGTCCCTAAAGTCGAAATTATTATATCTTTCAAATTCAAACTTTGATTTTCAATACAATTACAAATTCATCACTATACATCCCTCTAAAAACATAATTTTTAGAAATTTTATGAAAAATTTTATATTATTACAATTTGGTCCTTATACACAAAGCTAACAAAATTTACTTAACAAATTAGTCCCTATTCACAACTAAGCTCA
>CM025151.1:22966005-22994908 GCA_013467495.1 Gossypium gossypioides
CAACATACCGGCTATGGGCTCGATCATCTTTAGAGCATAAGCCTTCACTTATATCAAAGCACATGAGTTACATATGAATGGTTAGTGAGTAGCTCATGATTTAGGTAAATCACATCATGAACGTCACAAGTGAATTAATTCACAAACAAATTTATAATTAAATCATCTTGGGTCCAGTCCAATGTATCATTCTTCCAATGATTACATCTATGTCTCTACCCGTGGAGTCAACTACTCCTATAACCAAGACTAGTCATCTCCCCAATTGGAATTGTATACGACGTAATAATCCTTTTAAGTATTTGAATCAAATACTCACTTTGATTTTTCATGGGATTACAAACTCGTTTAGATTATCTATTGAAGTAAGTTGTCTTTCTCGCAATGTAAACATTCTTATAGTGTCATTTATCATCAATTTGAACTTAGATAATCAATAAGCTAATATTTTCTTGTAAAAATTTCTCTATCCACGCAAAACATAAAAGATAGAAACACAAAAGAAATAATAGCGAAATATGAAATTAATTTTATTTATTCGTCTTTCAAATACATAGAAAGCAGTTAACTGTTTACTACAACATTGACACATTTCCCAGCAATATCCCACTTGCCTAGTGAAATAAATGTGTCATGTTTTGTAATAGCCCATTTTTAGTGAAATCAAAATAGTGGTTTCGGGACCACAAATCCGATGAGTAATTTTTTATTAGTATCATTTTAATGTTTATGAGATTATATTAGGGTCGTATTAAAATTTCGTTAAGAAATTTTGATGTTTGCATGATTAATTAAGTGAAAAGGACTAAATCATAAAAAATGTAAAAGTAGAGTTCCATTAGTTAAAAGGTTCAAATGGCTATGAAACTTTAAACTAAAGGACTTGGATGGTAAATAGACCAATTGAGGTGATAGTGGATGTTTATGCACATGGTTTTAATGAAATTATTAAAGTTTTTAAATGATAAAATCATAATTAGATAATTAAAGTTAAAATAAAAGAAAAGAAATGGTATTATCTTTTATTTTTCTTCTTCCCTAACCGAAACTAAAAGAAAGAAAACACCATTGATGAACACAAGATTCGACTAAGCTTGCTTCTCTTGCATTGTATGATTTTGAGTTCTGTTTTTAATGATTTTTATGTTTTTGAGATTGTTTTAGCTTAGTCTAGCTAGCTTGGGGGTCAATTTGTAAAACTGTTAAAGGTTGAGGGACTTTCCAAGAATGTTCTTGAATGGTTCTTGATGTTAAATTCTAGATTATGAATCTTTGTTGAGAAATAAACAAGTTTTGTAAAGTGATTTTTGATGAAATTTATATTTAGGGATTGTTTTGTAAAAATGGTAAAAATTCATATTAAATTTATGAAATTATGATTTATTTTGGTTGGTTTAAATCCCTCAAGATTTCGGTTAGCTTATAAGAGGGATTAAAATGCTTAGATTTCAATTTATGAGCTTAAAGACTAAATTGTGAAAAGTTAAAATGTTAGCGGTAAAATAGTAATTTTACATAATTATGAAATGTGGACTAAATTGAATACTAGAGGTATTAAATGGATTGAAATTTGTCTATTTATATCAAGATGGACCATGTAAGGACCTAGATCGAGGCAAAGTAAAACCTTCCGATTAGCTCGATTTAACTTCTATGCCCTAATAGTCGAGTTAAGTTCGTATAAATGGTTATTGTATTAATGTTATTTGAAATATTATATTAAAATTTTATTTATAATTTCAATTGATCAATGTATAAATAAATTAAGGCCTTGACGGTTATTGAGTCCCGGTAGAACCTTAGGAATTCGTAAGATACAAATGACATGTGATTAAGGGTTTCATGTTTTGGGTACTAGTCTTAAATGTCCTACTGATGGATGAGGTCTTACACTTGTTATGGATACTCCACAGCTCGTGTGAGCAGCATCGTATAGCTTATGTTCCAACTCACAACTCGTGTGAGTAGGACCATTTCATAACTCGTGTGAGCAATGATGTAAAGACACACTTTATTTGAGCTTTCCTTAGTATCCGATGTAATTCTAGATGGTTCAGCGGGTAAGAAAAGGAAATGAAATGGTATGTGTTCAAATGGAATGTATCATGAACTTATGAAAAGGAAATGGTGATCTAAATGATGCGAATAGATGTGTATATTACTTGTTAAATTGAACCGTGTATAAATGCACTAACTTGTGTATTTGACGATGTTGTATAGGCATTATGCCAACTTATGGTTTAGTTAGTATTGCAAATAAGCTATTTACATTATGAAAATGAAATGGTAAGTTGTGCTTAAGTTATACGAGCTTACTAAACATTAATTGCTTACACAATTTCTTTCTTATATTTTATAAATTATCGGATCGATTTGGAAGCTCGTCAGAGATCTATCACACTATCCAACATAAATATCGGTAGTTTTTGAATGTTTTGGCCAAGGTTATAATGACATGTATAGGTGGACTTGTAATGGTATTTAGTTGAATGTTTAGTTGATGATTTGGTATGTATAAGTTGTGTAAGTTAACTTGGTTGGTAGATTTAATGCCTTGGTAGTTGGTGTCATTGTGGCTATCTTATGTTACATCTTTTGAATAGTTCATATGGAATATTTTGAATTGGTATGATTGTGGTCAAGTTATGACTTGTTTTGAGAAGTATTGATCTAGATATTGATCTTTGAAATTAGGTAAAGTTGACATGTTTAGGTATGTTTTGATGATTGCTTTTGAGGTGCCTTTGAATGCAATATTGGTTAGTTTAATTAGGACTTTTGGTATGGCAAATATATGTATGTTTTGATAGGGTTTTGGTGCCTTGAAAATGTGCACAAAAGACCTAAATGTTCATACATGAAATGGTATAGGAAATAGATTGATTTTTAGGCAAATTTATGTTCATACGGCCTGAGACATGGGCATGTGACTTAGTCGTGTGTGCCACACGACCTGGCGACACGGCTGTGTGTCATTTGAGAGTTCCTTTGTATGAAATCCAGTGAGTTACACGGCCTAGCACATGGCCTGGCGTGTGGGGCGACTTAGAGAGTTACACAGCCTCGCACACAGACGTGTGACCCTACTTAAAGAGTTACACGGCCTATGACACGGACGTGTGTCTCAACCATGTGAGGCACACGACCATGTGACCCATGTTTCTAAATTTTTGTGAACTTTTACTTACACTTTCCAAATGATTTCAAATTGGTCCCGAATCGTTTATAAGGTATCTCTAGGGCCTCGAGAGCTCGATTGAGGGACGGTATGTGTATGTATGATTGATTTATGATATGTTTATGTTATTGAATGCACTTAAGTTTAAATGTTTCGTTTGTACAGTAATGCTCTGTAACTCTAATTCAACGGTGGATACGGATTAATGGTGTTACATTTAGTGGTATTAGAGCTATGGTTTAGTCAGATCTCAGACTTAACGTAGCTTGTATGGAGTCTAGAAATACATGCCATTATATAACCTGCGGTTGTGTGATAATTCCTGACTCAAATTGAACTATGTTTTCATATAGATAATATGTCATCCAACCGAGCTGATTTTGATGAATTAGAAAGTAATGCGCAAGCCTCTATTCACGGGGTAGCTTCTAGTTGTAGTAGGCCCATATCTAAGGGTCAGAAAGGAGAGGCTAAAGAAGTCTTCTTTCAAATGATGTCCAAATGGTTTTCAGAGTTCGTGCGAATGAACTCAATGGCTCAACGACCTCTAGCCCCACCTGTACCCTAATCGATCCCCGTAGTTCCTCAGGGTTTGGAACCAATGCGAGTAAGTAAGGCTACAGTTGATAAAATTCAAAAGTATGGGGCTGAAGAGTTTCGTGGTATAGTTGAAGATGATCCAGAGCAAGTTGAGTTTTGGTTAGAAAACACAAATAGGGTTTTTAATGAATTTTCCAGTACACCGATTGAATGCTTGAAATGTGTTGGTTCTTTATTGAAAGATTCAGCTTATCAGTGGTGGAATACTTTGATCGCGGTAGTACCGAGGATCGTGTAAATTGGGAATTCTTTCGGACATAGTTCAGAAAGAAATATGTAAGTCAGAGGTTCCTCAACAAAAAACACAAAGAATTTCTAGAGTTGAAGCAAGGCTGAATGACAGTGGCCGAGTATGAAAGAGAATTTGTAAGACTTAGCTAGTATGCTCGAGAATGTGTACCAACAAAGATTTCTATGTGCACATGGTTTGAAGACGGTCTAAATGAGGATCTTAAGTTGCTAATCGGGATTCTTGAGCTGAAAGAATTCGTAATTCTGGTTGATAGAGCACACAAGGCTGAGGAACTTAGTAAAGCGAAAAGAAAAGTCGATTCTGAGACTCTTGATTCGGGAAAACAACCTATGGGAAAATCATTCTCATCTCCATCGAAGAAATCAAAATAATTTCATAGTCGTTCAGAAGCTTCGGTGGGTTATTCTGGAATAGATAGAGGAAAACTTCATTCAAGCTCGAAACTTTAAGCTACATCTATAGCAAGTTTGAGAGTGTCAGGAAAAATAAGCCTGAGTGTCAGCAATGTCATAGATGGCATTTTGGTTAATACAGGTTGAAAGACAGGTCGTGTTTTAAATGCGGTTCTTATGATCATTATCTTAGAGATTGCCCAGAAAGGTCAGATAAAAAAAAGGCTTAGAATACTCGTTCGAGTAACATGGCTACGAGAGGGAGACCACCTCAGAACACAGGAAATACATGTAACAGTTGAAGTGGAACGAAAGATTCTACTGTTAAATCTGAGGCACGGGCACCAGCTAGGGCCTATGCAATTTGTGCTTGAGAGGAAACTTTAACACCTGATGTGATCACTAGTACATTTTCTATCTTTGATATTAATGTTAAAGCTTTGATTGACCTGGGGTCAACGCACTTATATGTATGCACAAATTCAGTGTCGAATAAGAAAAATAACTTTTAAGTCTACTGAATTTGTGGTTAAAGTAACAAATTATCTAGGTTAGTATGAATTAGTCAATAAAGTCTGTAAAAACTGTGCTTTGATGATTCGAGGTTGTAACTTTCCAACTGATTTGATGTTATTACCCTTTGATGAGTTTGATGTGATTCTGGGTATGGACTGGTTAGCATGATGCTATTGTGAACTGTAGACAAAAGCATATCGTGTTAAAATGTCAGAACGGTGAAAGGATCTGAATTGAATCAGGTAGACTAGATGGTACATCTAATGTTATTTTGGCTATGACGGCGCAAAAATATGTTAGAAAGGGTTATGAAGCGTATCTCGCTTATATATTTGATTCCAGGGTTTCAGAATTGAAGTTAGAATCAATTTCGATTGTATGTGAGTTTACAAATGTATTTCTAGAAGAATTACCAGGGTTATCGCCGATCAGAGAGGTTGAGTTTACCATTGAGTTAGTTCCGAGAACATCTCCAATATCGATAGCTCCGTATAGAATGACACCACCAAAATTAAAAGAGTTGAAAGCACAATTGCAAGAGTTGACAGATAAGGGCTTTGCTTGGCCTAGCTTTTCTAATTGGGGTGCTCCTGTGTTGTTTGTTAAGAAAAAGGACGAGTTAATGCGATTGTGTATCAGTTACTGACAACTTAATAAAGTCATGATCAAGAACAAGTATCTATTGTCACGTATCGATGATTTGTTTCACCAGCTGAGAGGTGCGACAGTATTTTCAAAGATCGACCTTCATTCTGGATATTATTAGCTACAGGTTAAAGATTTTGATGTGACAAAAACTGATTTCAAAACTAGGTACGGATATTATGAGTTTCTTATTATGCCATTTGGTTTGACCAATGCACCTTCTATATTTATTGACTTGATGAATAAAATATTCAGACTGTATTTAGACAAATTTTTTATTGTATTCATTGATGACATTCAGATCTATTCTCGAGATGAGACAGAGCATGCCTAGCATTTGAGAATTATTTTGCAGAATTTATGCAAAAAATAATTGTTCACTAAGTTCAGCAAATGTGAGTTTTAGCTCCGCAAAGTTAGATTTTTGGGACACGTAGTGTTAGCAGACAATATTAGAGTTGATACGAGTATAATCTCAGCTGTAGTGGACTAAAAACCGCCGAGAAATGTGTCAGAAGTCCAAAATTTTTTGGTTTTAGCTGGATATATAAAAGATTTGTTAAGGGATTTTCGATGATTGCTACGCCATAGACAAAACTACTTCAGAAAGATGTAAAATTTGAATGGTCTTAGAATTTTCAACAAAGTTTTAATCAGTTGAAAGCGTTGTTAACTAAGGCACCTGTGTTGTTTCAGCCAGAGTTCGGTAAAGAATTTGTGATTTACAGTGATGCTTTATTAAATGGTTTAGGTTGTGTTTTAATGCAAGAAGGAAAAGTGATAGCTTATGCTTCTTGACAACTAAAACCGCACGAAAAGAATTATCCGACTCACAATTTAGAGCTTGCAGCTATTGTATTTGCTTTAATGATTTGGTGAAATCATTTGTACGGAGAAAAATTTCATATTTTCACTGACCACAAAAAGATTTAAATTTGAGGCAGCATAGATAGCTTGAGTTATTGAAAGATTACGATTTGATCATCGACTATCATCCAAGAAAGGCTAATGTTGTTGTTGATCCACTGAGCAAAAAATCTCTATTTGCTTTGCAAGCTTTAAACACATGGGTAATGTTGATTGATGATAGTTCAATTTTAGCTGAATTGAAAGCTAGACTGGCATTTTTACAACAGATTAGTGAAGCTCAGAAAAGTGATGATGATTTGGTAGCTAAATGGAAACAGGTTGAGTCGACATCTGATTCAGATTTTCATGTTGGTTCAGATGACAGCTTTTACTTCAAAGACAGAATTTGTGTTTTGAGACACTCTGATCTCATTCAGAAGATTTTATAGGAAGCTCACAGTAGTAGCTTATTGATACATCTAGGAGCAATAAAATGTACAGTGATTTGAAACATATATAATGGTGGCCACAAATGAAATGAGAGATTTCAGAGTTTGTATCAAAATGCTTAATCTGTCAGCAAGTTAAAGCTGAACATTAGGTACCTTCTGGTTTATTAAAACCTGTGATGATTCTAGAGTGGAAATGGGAACGTGTCATGATGGATTTTGTGTTGGGATTACCTCTATCTCCGAGAAAGAAATATGATATATGGGTTATTTTTGATTATATGACGAAATTCGAGCATTTTATTCCTGTACGTACAAATTTTTCACTTGAGAAGCTGGTAGAATTGTATGTTTTTGAGATTGTTAAACTGCACGATGTGCTAGTTTCTATAATCTCTAACAGTGATCCATGGTTTATGTCTCGATTCTAGAGCAAGTTATATGAAGCTCTAGGTACTTGACTACATTTTAGTACAGCGTTTCATCCATAGACCAATGGTTAGTCTGAGTGAGTAATTCAGATACTCGAAGATATGCTTTGATGTTGTGTTTTAGAGTTCGAAGGTAAGATGGAGAGATTTCTGTTATATATAATAACAGTTATCAGGCGAGTATTAAAATGGCACCATACGAAGCTTTGTATGGTCGAAAGTGTCGAACTCCGTTATACTAGACTAAGCTGAGCGAGAAAAAGTTATTCGGTGTTGATTTGGTTCAAGAAACTGAAGAAAAGGTCAAAGTAATACGTGATAGTTTTAAAGCAGCTTCAGATCGACAGAAGTCTTACGCTAATTTGAAAAGAGAAGACATAGAATTCCAAGTCGGTGACAAGTTATTTCTAAAATTATCGCCTTGGAGGAAAGTTCTTCGATTTGGCCGAAAAAGAAAGCTTAGTTTGCGATTTATCGGGCCGTACGAGATTATTAAGAGAATTGGGCCAGTAGCTTATCGATTGGCTTTGTTGTCAGAGTTAGAAAAGATTCATAACATATTTCATGAATCTATGTTACGACGGTGTCGATTAGATCCTTTACACGTGATATCACTGGTAGATGTTGAGATTTAGCCAGATATGGCGTACAATCAAGAACCGATCAGAATTCTATCTCGGGAAGTTAAAGAATTGAGAAATAAATGTATAGCTTTAGTTAAAGATCTCTCACAATGACACAGAATAAAAGAGGGTACCTGGGAACCGAAAGAAGCTATGAAGGAGCAATACCTGAACTTATTTTCTGGTAAGATTTTTGGGATGAAAATTCCTTTAGAGGGGGAGAGTTGTAACAACCCGTTTTTAGTGAAATCAGAACAGTAGTTTTGAGACCACAAATCTAATGAGTAAATTTTTATTTTATTATTATTTTAATGTTTACGGGATTATATTAGGGTCGTATTAAAATTTCATTAAGAAATTTTGATGTTTGCATGATTAATTAAGTGAAAAGGACTAAATCAGAAAAAGTGTAAAAGTAGAGTTCCATTAGTCAAAAAGGTCAAATGCCTATGAAACTTTAAACTAAAGGACCGGAATGGTAAATAGACCAATTGAGGTGATAGTGGATGTTTATAGACACGATTTTAATAAAATTATTAGAGTTTTTAAAGGATAAACTGGTAATTTGATAATTAAAGTTAAAACAAAAGAAAAGAAATGGTATCATCTTTTATTTTTTATTCCCTAACTGAAACTAAGAGACATAAAACACCATTGATGAACACAAGATCTGACTAAGGTTGCTTCTCTTGCATAGTATGATTTTGAGTTCCGTTTTTAATGATTTTTATGTTTTTGAGATCGTTTTAGCTTAGTCTAGCTATCCCGGGGTTCAGTTTGTAAAACTGTTAAAGGTTGAGGGGCTTTCCATGAATGTTCTTGAAATGTTCTTGATGTGAAATGCTAGATTATGAATATTTGTTGAGAAATAAACAAGTTCTGTAAAGTGATTTTTTATGAAATTTACATTTAGGGATTGATTTGTAAAAATGGTAAAAATTCATATTAAATTTATGAAATTATGATTTATTTTGGTTGGTTTAAGTCCCTCAAGATTTTATTTAGCTTATAAGATGGATTAAAATGCTTAGATTTCAATTTATGAGCTTAAGGACTAAATTATGAAAGTTAAAATGTTAGGGCTAAACTAGTAATTTTGCATAATTATGAAATGTAGACTAAATTGAATACTAGAGGTATTAAATGGATTGAAATTTGTCTATCTAGATCAAGATAGACCACGTAAGGACCTAGATCGAGGCAAAGCAAAAGTTTCGGATTAGCTCGATTTAACTTCTACCCACTAATAGTCGAGGTAAGTTCGTATAAATGGTTATCGTATTAATGCTATTTTAAATCGTATATTACTATGTTATTTATAATGTCAATTGATCAATATATAAATAAATCAATGCTATGATGGTTATCGAGTCCCGGTTGAACGTTAGGAATTTGTAGGATACAAATGACATGTGATTATGGATTTCATGTTTCGGGTGCTGGTCTTAAATGTCCTATCAATGACTGAGGTCCTACATTTGTTGCGGATACTCCATAGCTCGTGTGAGCAGCATCATATAGCTTATGTTCTGACCCACAGCTCGTTTGAGCAAGCCTATTTTACAACCTGTGTGAGCAATAATGTAAAAGAAAGGTTACAGTTATGTAAAGGCACACTTTATGTATGCTTTCCTGAGTATCTGATATAATTCTAGATGGTTCAACGAGTATGAAAAGGAAATGAAATGGTAATTGTTCAAATGGAATGCATCATGAACTTATGAAAAGGAAATAGTGATCTAAATGATGCGAATACATGTGTATATTACTTGTTATAGATGAATTCATTTAAACCATGTATAAATGCACTAACTTTTGTATTTGATGATGTTGTATAGGCATTATGCAAAGCTTATGGTTTAGTTGGTATTACAAATATGATATTTACATTATGCAAATGAAATGGTAAGTTGTGTTTGAGTTATACGAGCTTACTAAGCATTAATTGCTTATGTAGTTTTTTTCTTATCTTTTATAGATTATCGGAAGCTCGGTCGGTTTGGAAGCTTGTCAGAGATCTATCACACTATCAAGCATAAATATTAGTAGTTTTTGAATGTTTTAGCCAATGTTATAATGGCATGTATAGGTGGACTTGTAATGATATTTAGTTCAATGTTTAGTTGATGATTTGGTATGTATAAGTTGTGCAAGTTAACTTGGTTGGTACATTTGATGCCTTGCTAGTTAATGTCATTGTGGCTTTTTTATGTTGCATGTTTTAAATGACTCATATGGAATGTTTTGAATTTGTATGATTGTGGTCAAGTTATGACTTGTTTTGGAAAGTATTGAACTAGATATTAATGTTTGAAATTAGTTAAAGTTGACATGTTTAGGTAAGTTTTGATGATTGCTTTTGAGGTGCCTTTGAATGGCATATTGGTTAGTTTAATTAGGACTTCTGGAATGGCAAATATATGTATGTTTTGATAGGGTTTTGGTGCCTTGAAAATGTGCACAAACGACCTAAATGTTCATGCATAAAATTGTATAGGAAAGAGATTGAACTTTAGGCAAATTTATGTCCATATGGCATGAGACACGGGAGTGTGACTCAGTCGTGTGTGGCACATAGCCTGGTGACACGACCATGTGTCATTTGAGAGTTCCTTTGTATGCAAGTCGGTGAGTTACACAGCCTGGCACACAAGCGTGTGGGGCAACTAAGAGGGTTACATGGCCTCGCACATGGGCATGTGACACGATCGTGTGACCCTACTTAGAGAGTTACACAAGTGAGGACACGACTGTGTGCCCCTAGTTTGAAGGTTACACAGCCTGAGAAACGGGTGTGTGTTTCAGCCGTGTGAGGCACATGGCCGTGAGACCCCTATTTGCAAGTTTTTGTAAAATTTTCCTTAAACTTTCCAAATGATTTCAAATTAGTCCTGAATCGTTTCTAAGGTATCTCTAGGGCCTCGAGGGCTCAATTTAGGGATGGTATGTGTGTGTATGATTGATTTATGATATGTTTATCTTACTGAATGCACTTAAGTTTAAATGTTTCATGTGTACGATAATGCTCCGTAACCCTAATCTAGCGACGGATATAGGTTAGGGGTGTTACATGTTTCACATTCCTATATCCTTGATATGTTTGTTAAAACTCTTAGTTACATGGGTCTTAGTAAATGGATCCTAAAGGTTATCTTCAGAAGCTAATTTCACCACATCTACAATTCCTTCGGTTACTGTCTCTTGTAACAAGTGATACTTTCGATCAATGTGTTTCGCCCTCTTGTGACTTCTCATTTCCTCGGTATTAACAATTGCAGCAATGTTATCAAGTACAATGCTATATATTTTTCCATAAGAGTAATGACTTTAAGATTAGTTAAGCACTTTTGAAGCCAAATCGCTTCTTTCGTTGCCTCAGAAGCAACCACATACTTGACCTCCATAATAGAGTCAGTAGTGCAAGTTTGTTTTACACGTCTCCATACTATGGCTCCATCGCCTAGGATGAATACACTTCACAATGTCGATTTCCTCGAATCTTTACAGGTTTGGAAGTCTGAGTTTGTGTATCCAATAGGAGTAAGGTTCTCCCCAGAATACACTAGCATATAATCTTTGGTTCTTTTAAGATACCTTAATATATGTTTTACAGGTTGCCAATGCTTGAGATCAGGATTCGTTTGATATCGACTAACCATTTACACTATGAAACAAATATTCAAACGTGTGCAAAGCATCACATACATAAGGCTTCCAACTACCGAAGCATATGGAACCTTACTCATATGCTCTCTTCCTTTTGCTATCTTCAAACAATTGTCCAAAGAGATGAAAACCCGATGCAATCGACTGAGCGTCTGGCTTTACATCGGTCATTGCAAACTATTCCAGTACCTTACCGATATATGAAGTGTAACGCCCCAAAATTCTTGTTTTTGAGTGGTTAAAAATTGTCAAAGTGATTAAACTGTTTCAGTGGTTAAGTGTAGTGTTAGTGATTAAACTGTTTCAGTGGTTAAGTGTAGTGTTAGTGTGTGTATGAGGTTCTGGGTTCATGAATTACATTAATACCCTTTTTATATTGTCCTCATGTGGTTTTTTCATATGAAGCAAACTAGAAGCAAATATTAGCTCACTAGTTGTCCAATTTTTAACTAATACAAAGCGGTATTATGTGGTCGGATTGTAATACAGAAAGACAACTTATATTAGTAGATGAACCTAAACATGTCCTTAGTCTAATCGGAAATGAGTAAATCGATTCAAATACTAATATATCGTCTATCAAGTCTAATTGGAGAGATGTTTTGTCTTGGGCATCGATGCATATGACTCCCAGAAGATAGATACAGTGATATGATTAACTGGACTGAAAATAAATCGGACAAAACCCAAGTAGAAGAAATCCTAAATTCATTTATGGATTTATTCAGTATTCATAGTGTGTGTAACAACTCATTTTTCAATGGTACCGAAAATGACAATTTCAAAACTTTGTATTTCGATAATCATGTCAGTAAATATTATTTAATATTATAGTGTTTTATTGAATTTTGATATGATAATTTTTTCTAATTGGGCAGTTAGCTAAGTACAAATGGTTTGACCCTAAAGTCAAGTGGTTTTGGAAAATGAGGTATTGGGACCTCATCTCCGCAAACCAAGTCCATAAATATTTAATAAAAATATTTACATAGTTGCTGTATAGGTTTTATTAAATTTTGGTCTAGTAATTTGGTTGATTTAATAGTTAATTAAGGTAAGGACTAAATCATAAAAACTGTAAAATTTAATCACTATTGATTGTGATTAGCTAAATGGGTTAAAAAGTATTTTTGAAAGAGTCAAAATGGCAAATAGGCCAATTTAAACTATATTGGCCGGTTCATGCCTGAAAACTAGTAATTTATATGATAATTTTCATATTACATTAAGTTAATAATAATAAAATTAAAGGTATTAGAACATAAAAAAAAAGCAAAATGGCCATTATCATCTTTTATTTCTTCATTTCTCCATCATTTCTCCATTGAGAAGAAAACCAAGCTTTCGACCAACTTTGTTTTTCAAATTGGTAAGCCGATTTTAATCTGTTTCTTGTAACTTTAGGTAACTCGTATGTTAATTATTGAAACTGTTAAAGTTTAGAAAAGTTTTCATTGATGTTAATTGAAGTTTTATGTGTTAATGGTAGATTTTGAAGTTTAAAAATGAAATAGGACTAATCTGTAAAAGAATCTTTGCTACTTTTAAATTTAAGGACTAAAATTAAAACATTTTGAATTTGGCTTGAGACTTGTATAAATATTTATTGTAGAGGGTTATATATGGATAGAATTGAAATTAGGCTAAAAATCGGAGCTTAATTTGATATATATAGCTATTTCAATTTTAGGGACTAAATTGAATAAACTACAAAATTTTAGGAAACATTTGAAAATTGAAATTAAATTAATATATCATTACAATAGGATGTTTTTGAGATGTTTAAAATTGATAAATTGAATTAAATTAAATTATAAATCGGGATTTGAACCAATTTGTAGATAAAAGCGAAAAAGGAAAAATTATGGAATAGTCCTTGGATTTTGTTTGTGGTTGTTTTGATTAGGTAAGTTTGTATGAGATTTAATTTCTTAATGATTTTTTATTATTGTGTTATTTAATTTCTTGATAGTTTAATTGTTGTAATACAATAATTATTGGCATCAAAAGAACTATAATGCAAAGTACAATATATGTGGCAAATACTAATTGTTATATGATATGGAATGGTTATGAAATGTGAATTGGTTTAAATTAAAAGTATATGGTTATTTGATATGTGTAAAAAAAATGTTCAAAAGAATGGTAAAGATTGGATATGTGATACACCCATGTGAACTCAGTGAATAGAGATGATACAAATGACATGTCATTAGGGTTTATCAGGCACTATGTGCCAGTGATTATAGTTATCAGGCACTTTGTACAGGTGTTACAATTATCAGGAATTCTATCTCGGTGTTATATTTATCAGGTACTATTTACCGATGGTGGATACCATACCATGGCTAGAATCTAGCATTTGTTGCAAATTCTCAACAGCTTGTGTGAGCATTATTATCCCGTGTATTCGAGGTATATTCGCTATAGTTCTCCGGGTGATAAAAATAAATGTGATCTGAAATGAAATTGTTTAAATAATGTGAATCCTGAATTCGAAATGGATACATGAGAATGGAATGACATAAATGTTGTACTTTTTGAATGTTTTTTATATAGATTAAATGGTATCGTTGGAAGTGTTATTTGATTCGTATGTAATAATCTCACCTGTTGTTATTAAATTGTGATAACAGGGAACTGTATAGTAGCTAGTCCATTTAATTAAATGTGAATTGAGGTGAGTTATATTGTTTTAAGTTGTGAATGATAAATAAAGAAAATTATTTGAGTTATAATTGGTCAAATGTGTTTTGGATAGTATTAAAGATAAATGGTTATATTATAAGCTTGTGTAATATAATGTATTAACCTCTGGAAGTGTCAAGTGATGTACTTGTGGATGTAACAGGATGCCAAATGATATTCGTACTTGTTAAATTATGTTTTCATAATTGAATTATAAATTTATCGTGGTAGGTTAAATGAATTTCATACGAGCTTACTAAGCATCCGTAATGCTTATCTTGGTTGTTTTTCTAACTCTGAATAGGTTATTTTGTGGAATGTATCGGTCGGATCAACTCGGAGCTCACAGTATCCAATCTATGATTCCGTAATCTTTATTTATTCCATATTCGGTTATGTGGCATGTATATAGAGTTGTATTTGTGTTTAAGTTATTTTGGATGTCCATGATCTTGGTCTAATGATGTTGATGATGTTCGATGATTTGGTATTATTATGCGAAACGAAATGGCAAGTGAATAGCCTACTTGAAATGTGATTTACTCAAGCTAATTGATATGTATATGTGAATGAGATTAAAACTTATGTATCGGTGTATTTTGATGTGGATATAAGTGTAATGTTTAGAAGTGATGATTTTATTTTGGTTGATTTGTAACATGAGTTGCACATATGTTTTGGTCAATATGGTGTATTTTACTTAATGAGTTTTGACACTTAAAAAGGATGAATTTTTTTTTTATGAAATCTTGGCATTTGAAATGATGAACACATGTGAATGTTAAGTATGAATATTCAGGCATGAATGATGATGATTGATAGGATACAAATTGTTGAATTGAGGTGTCAATTGTGGCATATTGGTTAGGCACTTAGGATGAATGATATAAGTATTGTTTTGGTATGCTTTTGATGTCTTTTAACAGGTTGAGAAATGATATATTACATGGTTGTGGTATATTTGGATGTTTGGTGTGGTAACTTGCCTTGTAGGGTACCATTTAGGCACACACGACTTGACACATGGTCAAGTGCCATATACGGGCATATGGCATGACTATGTAATCTGTATGTTTAGAGTAACAAATGATGCACATGGTCACAACCTCACACACGGCCTGGTGACACAGCCGTGTAAATATTTACAAAGTTTTACAATTAGGTCCACACGGTCACAGTTAGTTACACAACATGTCGACACAGCCGCATGACTCTACATACACGATTGGGCTACATGGTTGTGTGTTTTAATCCCACAAGGCCTCTTCCTGTCATAAGGTCATGGCCACATGGCCATGTGACTTTTGTATTTTCTTTTTACCTATATTTTCTTAAAAGTTTCAAATTAGTCCTGACTTGTTTCTTAGCTGGTCTAAGAGCTTCGTAAGCTCGTTTGGGACTCAAATATGTTCATAAATCATATTTTGCTTGGATTATATCATGTTTATTATTTAATGAAATATTTAAAGCCAAATTTATTTGTGATATGCTCGATTAATTATTGTAGTATCCTATAACTCGGTCCGACAATCAGACCAGGTGAGCGGTGTTACAGTGTGTTTTACCTTAATCCTGAGTGGATGATGGACTATGTATGTGTGGCTCATATACTTTGATTTAAGTAAAAGCCTAAGTTCGAATAAATAAGGAATTGAAAACTGATGTTTTGGGTATATGACTTCTAAAGAATGTAGCATAATTCACAATAGTGGAATTTATAGCCCAATACATGGGTAAATGATATCCTCTCATTGGCATTACATGATAAATGAAAAGTAAACGTGGCCACGGGTCTTTTGTCTTTGTGATGAATGACTTAATTACTATATGATAGTGATTGACTTTACATGAAAGAAGATGTAATGGTTACCATAAGATAAAATAGGATCACATTAGGAAAACAAATTTATAATTGGGTAACATATCTTAAGAGGGTAACACACTTAAGGATATCTTAAGAGGGTAACACACTTATGACAATGTTACTGGACGAGCACTGATCGAGTAGCTTTTGTGATGGTATGTAATTGGGGAAAGCTCAGTCACGATACTATAGTGGAATGACTTCGTGACTTAATGAGTTTATAATTAATAGGTGAAAAGATGTAACTTAATTATAAATCATTTGAGCCCTAATCACTTATATCTAATCGGTCCCTCTGCTAGCTCATTGAGACTAGAAATGAATTGCATGATGAATCAAATGAATAAAAATGGATAGAAATGATAAAGTTAGAGAAATAGGTTACATTCAAGAATTAATGTGGTTTCTCACTAAGTGTGGAAATGATCTGAGAATTAATTTAAGTTTTTTGAATTATTATTTAATTAATTGAATTTAGAAAATTAAATTAAATTAATTGGTTATTGTGAATCCGTTGAATGTAGAAATTAAATATTTTTTCTCTTAGATTCTTTTATGGTAAAGTTGTCATGATTTTAACAAAATTAGAATTAGGTTGGGAAAATTATTTCATTGGAAATTTAATTTATTTAAATTTAACTAATAAATAATGTTTATCTTGAGAAATAGAAAAAATGTACTCAGTTGGATTAAATTATAAAGTGTTGGGATAAAATTTCAGGAAGCACATATAATTGGACCTAATATAGGAGAGACCTGAATCCCTATCATAATACATAAGAAAGGAAGCACACCCTATTAGCCCCTCTCTCTCCTAGTTCAACTAAGGGATTGTTTTTTCTATTTAATCGGCATTAAATGTATTCTACTAATTCAATTAGGGTTTCACTTCTTCTCCCTATAAATAGATGGCACCGTTAGGTCTAAAAATATATATACAACTTTGAGATAATGTTAAATTCATTTTCTAGAACAAATTATATTTTTTGGGATTAACAATTTTACCGGTTTTTATTGAGAGAGAAATTTACTTTCCCATTGAAAGTAAAGAAAATATTTTTGGTTCTATGTTTGATTCGAATTTGTTTGAATCCATACTCGAAGTAGCTAATGGCACGAGAATAGCAGAGAAGGTCATTTGGTTGAAAGCCAAGAACGTATAGAATCTATCTAGTCCAAAACCTAGGTATAATTTTAGCAAAAAGTTTATTGCTATAAATATCATAAACTGGATCAATTTTCAAAATTTTATTTTTCCACTGTGGTAAAAAACCATTTTCGAACCAGATGTTTTTCAACAGTCACAACATTGCTAAGGAAGTCACAACAAGTCATGATGTGCTTGCCTTGAAACTTGAAATTTAAATATGACATCGCGACAAGGCCATGACATCGTGATGAGGTGGCAATTATAAAGCCCCGACGTCACAACGTCCCCATTCTTTTAGTCGCCCCAAACTCCCTTTTTCTTCTTTCATCATTTTCTACTATCCACTGCATAAACAACCTCAATTTTTCTTTTTCTTTCTTTTTCGGTTTTAGTCTATTGTATTTCTCATCTAATTTCTTATTTTCTATTTTTAATCTGTGATTCTTTTTTCCTTTAAGTTCTAATCTTCCTCTCTAGTGCAAAAAACTAGTCCCATTTTGGGGCGAATCTATTGTTGATCAAATAACAACTCTGCCAAACTATTGATGCAACCAAAAGCATGTTGATATCATTTTATATCTAGTATCTAGTAGTTACGTTCTCACTTACATTCTAACTAGCATCTTTAGAGAACTCGAGTATTAAGTTGTGATTGGTTGTGTGTTTACTGAAGCTGGTTGGTTGATCTATTTGATAATTTAGTAAATATGACTCCACAAAAGTGGACGGCTTTTGGAGATTAGTCGAGTGAGTAACACCCCATACCCGGCCTAGATGTCAAGACCAAGTTTGAAGAGTTACATTAAACGTTATTAGGAAAAACCAACTTTTATAATAGCAGTTAAAAATAGTTCGAAACCATCTAACAGATTATAAACAATCATAAAAACCCGATTGATAAATCAACAATCTTAAAAAGTCATAATATGAAGAAAATACTGAAAATACTTGTCACATAAAATGTGATAAAGCGAAACGACCGAGCTTTCACTACGTCGACCCTATCAAGACTGTGAGTTACTTGTAATTAAGTCAATAGAAAAAATAAGTTGATAACTCAATATGTGCAACATATATAAATTCAAAGAGAATGATAAATATAACGGTAAATTCCCAAACTTGTGTTCAAAATCAGAATCAGAGGATATTCAGTACAGTCTTAACAGATCAGACGAAAGGCAGAACAATTCAAATTCATATGCAGAACAAATAAAAAACTTATGCAATTTTCCTACCCCCATCCGCTACACACCATCTCCGACCAACCCAACACACCATCAAGGGAATTTAATACCCATCTAGCCCTACACAACACATAGTGTCAGTACAACTGTTCAACATGATTGCAAACTAACTGCCAAATCAGATTGCGATAAAATGCCAGATTCATATATAGATTGTGGCTTAGCCACTGAACTAGAACATATCACTTCCTTCTTTACATGATTCCCTCCAAATACAGATGCAGATCACAAATGTCAAATATCAAGAACGTACACACAGTTATCCAGATACATTTCATAATCAAATAGTACAGATCAATACCATTAACAGTCATCGCATTCAGTATGCGTTAAGATAATCAACTACTTAGTCTCAGGTCATTGGAAAGCAACTTATATAGTCTAATTCAGATCATACGAACAATACGAAAGGCTTACATTTGTTTCAAATGATGCTTATAGCCCTAGGGGAAAATTTTAGTACTTTGGCCCACACGCCCGTGTGGATTCACACGGCCTAGGTGTCTAGACCGTGTGGTGCACATGGCCTGACACACGCCCGTGTAACCCTTTTTATGCCACACGTTGGGAATCACTACCTTCGATATCTACACCTAAAAAAAATCCAAGTGATCATTTAACATAGAATTAAAGTGAAATAAAAAAAAACCCAATTCTAAACACACAAATAAAGAATGATAGAAATTTCACAGAAATAGGAGGAGATAGCAGCGAAAACTTACTCAATCACCTTCCAA
The DNA here is from genome assembly GCA_013467495.1 of Gossypium gossypioides. Classification (NCBI taxonomy): domain Eukaryota; kingdom Viridiplantae; phylum Streptophyta; class Magnoliopsida; order Malvales; family Malvaceae; genus Gossypium; species Gossypium gossypioides. The sequence goes on from CM025151.1 coordinate 22,985,291, forward strand.
TCGACACAACAAAAAATATAAACCCTCAGTTAGATCCGATAGCAAAATTATCGAAGCAAATCAAAAATAAAGAAAAATAAAAACAAAGAAAATGAAGAAGAAATAAGAAAAAGTAAAAGTAAAAAGGAGAGGGAATGTTAACTAGATTTTTTTTTCTAATTAAAACCAATAACTAAAATTTTGACTATTAGCAAAAATATTTCTTAACGCATGCGTCGAGACTTGAACACAGAACCAGAGAGAATACAAAAGCTTAACCATTGAACCAGTAGGCTCATTCTTAACACAGAAACACACTGAATTAAACTTAAATCGATAGTTCAAGAATAAGGATTAAATCAAATTAGAATAACAAGACTTTTCAAAAACAAGGCTTGAACCCCTAACCTCAATTACATAATAGAACATTTAACCACATATGCAGAAACTTAATTATTGACAGAATTTATCAAATAAACATTCAAAATTTTAGGGCGTTATAGAGTGCGATGCTATGAATCCTTCGGAGAGACGATTTCTCTATGAGAAAGTCGTTGAACACTTTAACAAAATGGACAAGCTACTCATTCAAGAGTGTGGATTCGATTTTTCCACTCAACTATTTTTCTTCCAAATAATTACAAAGGTCGACTGATTAAAGTGGACAACATTTTGTGAACAACCTACCTGACCTACTGTAATCTCAATTGCTTAGGAATTTTGATGTGAATTTTCCTAAAGCACAAGACCAAAAGGTTCTTATGAGAGACGTTTTCGTGGGCGTCTCTCCTATTGCAATTGAGGCTCTTCATAAGACACCTCGATATGAATATGATTTTTATGATAATATGAATTAAGAAGAGGTAGTTATGATGAAATCATTGAATTTTTTATTGAGGGTCGAGGTAGTTGGGTTCGGAAGTCAGTGACTAAAGAACTAATTTATTTCAAACAATCAATAATGTTCTAGTAGCTAAAATGTGGATTTACTTTATTTGTTCTAAATTGTTACCCACTCAACACATCTGATAACTCTAAATTATATAGACTTTTTTAGCATATTCTGACTAGTAGTTCAGGTAAATTAAGTGTTTCTACAGCAAATTTTGTAATTTTATTAAAAAATTATTAAGATGGACAAAATTAATAACAAATCTCAATTTTTAATTATTTATATGCTAAAGTTACATATTTTTGCTAAATTTAAAGCAATTTGGTGCAAAAGGAGAAAAGACAGTCTCAAAGCTCACCTTTTTTACAGTTAAATGCTGCAACATTCTTGTAACACTCGCCATGCAGAGGAGGGCTGATAATTAATAAGCTATGACATCCAAAATAATTTAATTTTTGGAGTATGGGACAAACTTGACTCGACTCGTAATTGGATCAAGGCAGTGGGTAAGCCTGCTGCTTAATTTTGAAGTCAAACCGTCCATTAATGAGAAAAGAGCCCAAATTTGGCTATGGGTGGCCCAACCATCCATGGATTAATTAATTAATACTCCATAGACTTGTTAAAAAAATCACAAAACAACCCCAAAAATTTCTGCAAGTGACTGTTCAGCTCCCTCCCTTAAATCAAGCCTTGGAGTAGCTATTTTTAGCAAAGTCATCCACCTCCCTTCCTCTTCTCAAGGTGGTTGGACATAGAAAGGGGATTGATATGCTATTTTTAGCAAACTCAAGCTATCCCCTCCTAGTATAAATGCCCCATTCATTCCCTCATTTCATCATCCCATCGTTAATCCATTCTTCTATCCTTTCTCTCTTTTCCATTTTTTCCATTCTTCAAGAGAGTTTTGCAAGGCTTTGAGAGTAGCCCAATTCGGCCATAATAGATGCATTTTATCTAGGTTGTTTATTCATTCAGATAAAATTATAATTATGTTATTCATGCATTATAATTGTAGGGATGTATCAAATAATTGTTAAATCCTAATCGGACTGCCATTAATTAACACAATATCTGAATGGTGCTTGTTTAATCTATATTTTTAAAAATTAGGTTAAATCTTGTAATAATTAGAGAGAACCTTATTTCCTTGTATAACCCTAGGATTTATGTGATTAAATTGTTTCAGTATAGAATATTACAATTACCTTACATAAACTATTTTTCTACTTTTATTATAAATACTAGGTTGTTGACATAGACATATGCTACACTTAATAATTTAATAAGTTTGAATTTTTTAAACGATGCCTGAAAAGGTAACCTTGAAGTCGTAACAGAGAAAGAAATATGCGAACAAGATGTTAAACTTAGACTTCGAGAGAAGCCAAAGTTTAACATCTTGTCCGCATATACTCGTAATTAAAACAGGGTTAATAAATAGTCGAGTTGCCAAGGGATTTCCCGTAACATCATTAACATTATTTAAATATTTCTAAGTTAGGAAAGAGAATTATTCTAACACTTGCATGCTATTGTAATTTCTCTTAAAGACTTACATACTTATTTCTTTCTTTATTTTACTTAATTTTAAGCATACTTAGGCTAGTTTAATTTAATTAAAACTCATCACTTTAATTTATTTTCAACATCAACCAATTTGCTTAGTAATTAATTTTGTAATATTTGATTTGCATAAATAGTCCCTATGGAGACGATAACTCTTACTCACTACTTTATTACTTGTCAACGATTGTGTAAACTTGCACATCAATCGAATTATTTCGAGGCAAGTTTTTGGCGCCATTGTCCGGGATTATTATTTTAGTTAATTATTTGTGAAATTAATTATCTTACAATTTGGTTCAATTTTCTTTTGTTTTTACTTTAGTAGTTTTCGTTATTATTCAAGTGATAATAGATCCTCTACAACATGTTCAAGGAGGAGCATTTGCTAATAATGCTCACAATTTGATCATTGTTGCTGATGATAGAAATTGCATCATTCAACAGTATGTTGTTATTCTCTTCAACGAGGTCAATCCGGGTATTGTGAGACCTGAAATTGAGGCACCACAATTCTAACTAAAGCCATTCATACTCCAAATGTTGCAAGGGTTAATTTAGTGGGATGCCTATTGAAAATCCACATCTTCATCTTCGTTTGTTCATAGAAGTAAATGACTCATTCAAATTCATCGGAGTTACAGAAGATACCTTGAGACTGAAATTATTTCCATAATTCTTAAGAGATAGAGCACGAGCATGGTTGAACCTCTTACCGTCCGATTTTGTAACTACATGGAAAGAGTTGGTTGAATGTTTCTTAATGAAATACTTTTCTCCATCTTTGAATACCAAAATCTGAAATGAAATCACATCATTTCAACAATTTGATGAAGAATCTTTATATGAGGCATGAGAGTGGTTCAAGAAGTTATTATGAAAGTACCCTCATCATGACATTCCTTATTGTGTTAAAATGGATACTTTCTATATTGGTCTTAATGCTCATACTAGAATGATGGTGGATGCTTCATCAAATGGAACCATTCTTTCGAAGTCTTACAATGAGGCTTACGAGATTATTGAAAGAATTGCCAGCAATAGCTATCAGTGGCCAACCAACCGAGCAACCTCAGGAAGACAAATAGTAGGAGTACATGAACTTGATGCCTTCACTTCACTTGCAGCTCAAGTATCTTCTATATCCTCAATGCTTAAGAATTTTACTTCTAACGGCCTTAATAATGTTGCAACCCAACCATCAAGTTAATTTGAAAATGTTTCCTGTGTATATTGTGGAGATGGAAACTCGTTTGAAAATTTCCCATCAAACCCAAAGTCCTTTTATTGTATGGGAAATTAGAATCAAAATAGGAGTTGGCCAGGACCATAGTCCAACTTCTATAACCCCTCATGGCAAAACCACTAAAATTTCTCATAGAGTAACCAATAAGTCGATCCTAACAACACTTACGTGCAAACTAGATCAAATCAACCGCTAGAGTTCACTTAGCAAGATCAAAAACCACAACAAGCCGAATCTTCCAATAGTTTGGAGAACTTGTTGAAAGCATACATGGTGAAAAATGATGCACTGATGCAAGGTCAAGTAGCAATGTTGAGGATTCTAGAAAACCAAGGGGGACAACTAGCCAATAAGCTTAGAAGTTAACCTCAAGGAGCTTTGTCGAACGATGCCGAAAATCAAAAAAATTTTGGGTAAGGAGCATTGCAAAGTGCTCACTTTGCGAAGTGGAAAGACAATGGACCCCAAGGTTGTCGAGGTTGAAGATGACCTTGTTGATGCTCAAGATAAAGAGGAAATTTAACCGATAGTTTAAATTCTCGCTCCATAGAAGCCGAATTCTAAAAAAATCAATAAGGCAAACCTTAAACTAGTCAATTTTGATAATCTAACACCAGTGTTAGATGCGAAAACAGTACCTCGAAAGAGTTGTCCAGTTCAAGCCAAGATTTCGCTACCTTCTTATCCTCAAAGACTCTAGCAACAAAAGTAGCAGTAGGATACTCAATTTAAGGAAATTTTGGATGACAAGATGACTTGTAGTTTCTACAATGCTATTAAATTCCCATATGTAGTAAAAAAATGCTCTGTTATTTCCAAAATAGAACTGTTGGCTTCTACAGAATTGGAACTCAATTCTCTATACGATCCATTAGAACGTATTCTACTAGCGGATTTGCCAAGTGATGATGAAGGCAAGGAATGTTTAGCTTTGTTAGAAGTTAATTTGAAGGGATTCACTCAAGAAGTTCCACTCGAATCATTAAAGTTATCATCTCGAGAGTACACACAATTAAAGGCATTGATTGAAGAGACAGTTGGATTGGAACTGAAGATTTTGCCTCTTTATTTGAAATATGATTATTTGGATCTATCTTTGACTTTACCTATCATTATTTTAGTTGAGTCCACCAAGAATCAATAAGAAGAGCCACTTGTGGGTTTCGAAAGACACAAGGAAGTATTAGATGGATTAGTTCAGATGTTTGAGTCACAGGTTGGAGGATTTGCAGGAATTACAGGAAGTTAAACAAGGCCAACAGGAAAGATCATTTACGGTTTTCTTTCCCTAATCAGATGTTGGACTGATTTGTTGGGCAAGAGTATGATTACTTCCTAGATGAGTATGGTTGGTATGACAGATGGCCCTTTGACATCATTTCGGTCAATGATGATTTCAAATAAAATTGAGGGAGTTTTCTTAACTTTTCTCTATCGTTATTTTATATTTTCAATTTTTTTTCATTTTTTTCTCTACTGTTATTTTACATTTTCTGCATAATAAATATTAAGTTGTAATTATGAATAAAATTGAGCAAACTTGCATGTTAATTTTTAACTCCACAAAATATAAAAAGTATGGTAATGGTTATGTGCATGTCTAAGATTGGATCTATCAATGAAAGGCTTGGTACTTAAGCAATCAAATTTGACTCACCTCCCTTTCCTGGGATCCTACTTGGTGCACAGTTTCCATTAACTTCTTTATTTTTGTCCCTTCTATTTTATGTTTTAAACAATGAGGAAATTGTTTCTCTTTAAGTGGGAGGATCATAAATAAATTTTTTTGGGGATTTTTTACGAAAATTAATTTTTTCCATCAAGTTATGATTAAGTAAAATATTGCTAAAAAATTTAACTTTTCCTTAAATATGTTATTTAGTATGTATAAAACTCTTTTAATCCAATTATTGATATGTTAGCTTAATTATGACAAAAATGCTAAACTTAGTAATTGTGTATAAGTCAACCCATAAAATTTTAATTACTTAGAAAACTTAAGTATGCATGAAAGTTTAAGTCATTAAAATTGACTTAGTAACTTCCTTGAGGCGAAATCCTAGGAGGCATGGTAATTTAAAAATAATTTAGAAAAAATTTTGTTTGGACCATTTGAGCCTTTCAAGCTAACCCTAGTAATAATTATCCATTGAAACATTACTTTGAGCTATATGGCCTGATTGTTTTCTAAACCTTACATTAATAATTCATCATTTCTTTAATGTTTATCTCTACTTCTCCTAAATCTTAGGCTCAGTGCACCTAGAATATTTTTTTTTGACTAAGTTTGAGGAGTCAGAGAGAAGTACTAGAATGCTCAAAATGTTAAACTGTATGCTCAAATAAAGCAATAGTGGTTGCTTAAAGAGAGAGAGAGAGAGAGAAAGAAAGAGAGAGAGGGGTTATTGAAAGAGATGTAAAGTGAACATAAGTACTCAAACACAACAGCATTGTGTTCTTGAAGATAATTATAGTTAGAAGGTTTGAGGTAAGTTGCGTTTAAGGTTTTGTCCTAAAAATTATCTATCTTGTTTCCATACCTTAACCCTATCCCCATTACAACCTTATGAAAGACCAATTGATTTAGATTACTATGTCAACCACATTACTGGAGAGGAATTACTAAGCTCAACATATGAAGGCACAGTTAAACTTAGGGATTGTTGCTTAGTTTAATCAAAGGAAATAAAATTTGATTAGGAAGTGCTTCGCACAAATTTGTTAAGGGAGGGTATTTAGTACATATTTTTGTTAGCATATTAATACTTGAAATAATTGACTGATATATGTATTGAAGTTGCATGTTTTCAAATATTCTATTTTTTTAGCATAATTTTGTTGAACCCATAACTATGGGAAGAATTTGATTTTGTTGAAAGGAATTTTTGAAACAAATGGTTCTTTGAGTTTTAATGTAAGTTAGCATTACTCAGGACGAGCAATGAATTAATTTTGGGGGTGTGATAACTTCAATTAATATAGACTTTTTTAGCATTTTCTGACTAATAATTCATGTAAATTCTGAGTGTTTCTATAGTAATTTTTTAATTTTATTAAAAAAATTATTAAGATGGACAAAAATAATAATAATAAATCCATTTTTAATTAGTTATATGCTAAACTTAAATATTTTTGCTAAATTTAAAACAGTTTGGTGCAAAAGGAGAAAAGCCAGATTCGAAGTCACCTTTTTTACAGTCAAATGTTGCAACATTCTTGTAACACTCACCATGCAAAGGAGGGTTGATAATTAATCAACTATGACATCCAAAATAATTTAATTTTTGGATTACAGACTTGACCCGGCTCATAATTGGATCAAGGAAGTGGGCAAGCCTGCTGCTTAATTTTGAAGCCAAACCATCCATTAAGGAGGAAAGAGTCCAAATTCAGCTATGGGCAGCCCAACCATCCATGGATTAATTAATTAATTCTCCCTAGGCTTATTAAAAAATCACAAAATAGCCCTAACAATTTCTTCAAGTGACCGTTCAATTCCCTCCCTTAAATCAAGCCTTGGAGTAGCTATTTTTAGCAAAGCTATCCACCTCCCTTCCTCTTCCCAAGCTGGCTGACCATAGAAGGGGGATTGAAATTTTATTTTTAGAAAAATCAAGCTAGCCTCTCCTAGTATAAATACCCCATTCATTCCCTCATTTCATCATCCCTTCATTTATCCATTCTTCTCTCTTTTCTCTCTTTTCCCTTTTTTCCATTCTTCAAGAGAGTTTTGCAAGGCTTTCAGTAGCCCCATTCGGCCACAATAGATGCATTTTATCTTGGTTTCTACGGCAAGAAGTGAAGCACAAAGGAGGAGCAAAGTGAGTTGTGCCTCGAAGAACCAACGGAAACAGCTTTGCATTTCTTTCCCTTTACTCTTTTAATTTCTTGTTGTTCAATTTAAGAAACATGTTTACAACTGAATTTTATGTTTTTAATATAATCATAGTTGCTTAATTCCTTCGGTGTTAGAATAATTTAATTTCCATAGAATTAGATTATTAATTTTGTTAATTTAATTTCCATAGCATTAGATTATTAATGTTGTTAATGATGTTATGTGCATTGGTTGTTTATTCATTCAGATAAAATTATGATTATGTTATTCATGCATTATAATTGTAGGGATGAAATTGAATTAATTCTTAAATCCTAACCAAACTACAATTAATTGACACAATATCTTGATGGTGCATGTTTAATCTATATTTGAAAAAATTAGGTTAAAGCTTTTAATAATTCGAGTGAACCTTATTACCTTTCATAACCCTAGGATTTATGTGATTAAACTGTTTTAGTATAGAATATTACTGTTACCTCACATAATTTATTTTTCTATTAATTAAAAATACCAAGTTGTTGACATAAACATATGCTAAACTTAATAATTTAGTATGTATGAATTTTTAGACGATGCCTAAAAAGGTAACCTTGAAGTCGTAATAGACATAGAAATATGCAGAAATGAGGTTAAACTTCGGACTTCAAGAGGAGCCCAAGTACTTGTAATTAAAACAGGGTTAATAAATAGCGAAGTTGCCATGGAATTTCTCGTAACATCATTAGCATTATTTAAATATTTCTAAGTTAGGAAGGAGAATTATTCTAACACTTTCATGCTATTGCGATTTCACTTAAAGACTTGCATACTTATTTCTTTCTTTATTTTATTTAATTTTAAGCATACTTAGGTTAGTTTACTTTAATTAAAACCCATCACTTTAATTTATTTTCATCATCGACTAATTTGCTTAGTAATTAATTTTGCAATATTTGATTTGCGTAAACAATCCCTGTGGAGACGATAACTCTTACTCACTATTTTATTACTTGTCAATGATTGTGTACACTTGCACATCAATTGAATTATTTTGAGAAAATGTCACGGAATTTACCCATGATCATGTTTTACTTTTGTATGCCAGTGTGCAAGTAAGAAAGTTAAATGTGGGTGACCAGATTTATTACAATATGAGGCGATGCGCTGAGAGGCATACAAGGGGAATTTCCTATCCTCATTTGATTATGGAAATGTGTAAAAGAGCGGGTGTGGAGATATGACCAGATGAGCTAACTTGCTAACCGAACGACGTCTTTAATGATGTCATTAATTAGAAATTTTGTAAAAACTCATTCAAGTTGTGTTGAGGAGCACAAAAAAAGTGTAGCGGGGCATAGGGAGTACACTTGAGACCACAGACTCCCAGAACCCATGTAGGAGTTGAGACTTGTGCCTCTGAAGGTGTAGTGGAAAAAAGCAACTCTAGAAACTTCGCAGAGTGCGGACCCGAACATGAAAACATACATCGAGTACCTTACGCAATGCATGGTGACTCTCAAACCTATAGTGACCTACTACGACAAGAGACATGTTTAGAGATGTCTCCATAGCCGCAACCACCTCCATCATGGAATGCTCTCACTGATGTTGACCTTACGATTCCAACATAGTAGCCCACTTCGGCACCGAGTGGTGGTGTGCGCTCAAGACCGAAAGAAAAAGGGATCAACATCTTCGACTCATCAGAAGCTCTACAAATCGGAATAAAAATACATTACGCAAACAAAAGGAAGGAGAAAACAATCATCTTGGATGAGGACAACTACGACAGTACGAATGAGTTCAATGATGATTATCTCATTGACCTTTGAGGGAGTTTTACTTATTTTTTTTATTTTTTTTATATATATAAAACTTAATTCTATTTTGTTACTTTATCCTTATTTTTACATTATTTATATTCTATGTTATTTTTTTGTTATACTTTATTAGGTACTTTTACATTTGCTTGGAGCACACGTGATCTCAATGCCAGTGTGATAACAAGGATTCGACCTTATTTAGGAAAGTCTCATTGTCTGTGCTCTATTTGTTTTACATTGAGGAAAATGTATGTTTGAAGTGTGGGGGAGTACATAGATTTTTAGTTGGTTT
>CM025151.1:23008648-23029308 GCA_013467495.1 Gossypium gossypioides
TAATATAGTATGTGTGTTACAACAGAACACATAGAAGTATTCCGAAGATCGTACCCAAGGGAGAATGGATTAAATCTATAGAAAATCTCTTTACAATAACAAGTTTAAATAGTAATAATTAAATTCTACATTAAGAAAAATCATAAAAAAGATTAATAATAGAAATTAAATAATTAAAATAAATATGCAATAAAATGAACAAACAAATAAATCGATAAAATCAATCAGGAAGATTAACTCGTTTTAAGGATTGCAATTAACTTCGGATTAGGTTTTTAGTGTGGATTAGCTATTAACTAACCAATTATTACATCCCAGCCTCTAACTGAATAATTGATTGGTTGATACTCCCTTATCTCTCGACCTCGTTTAGGTTATGATTACTTCTTAGGGTTGTCAAGCCTAGGGTTGTCAAGCCTAGGGTTTAAGAAATCCTAATTTAAACCTACTAATCCTACTGAGAAACCCTAAATCTTCTATTAATCATGTCATCATCCACTCGTTAATCTCCCCTAAGGGATTTAACCACTCATGGTATTCATAATCTCAATTGAAGTAAACATGTAAATAACACAAATAAATCAAAAGGTATTTAACCCTAAATCCTGAGTTAATGTCGATTGAAGAATGGAGTAGTGAATATCTCTATTGGACTAATCAAATCTCATCACTTGCGAAAGAGAAAAACTAAATACTTCGATATTATAAAATAACTCTTGGATCGAAACTGATTCCAAGAAAGAAGAACAAAGAGTTTATGAAAAGAAATGAAAGTGTAATCTAAATCTTACTCCTAAAGTACTACGATTTTTGGATGCGTTTAAGACAACTTAGTTACATTAAACCCCTAAGGTTTTATTTATAGGAGTGTTGGTAACCCCTAAGGTTAAGATGGAATCAGTTGGTTATTTAGTTGAGAGACATAATAATTAGCCATGGATGGCTCTCATAGGATTTGAAGTAGCGCGAGAAGGGCTATAAATAGCTGGGAGATGGCTCCCAGGGATGATTTTCTTTCGTACCTTGTTCCAATTTATCTCATTTTTCATCTTTTTCAGTAGCTTGAAGAAGGAGTAGCCATGGAAGATTTTGTATGGAGTAGACTTCATGAGGATGAAGTTGGGAAAGTAGGGAAACTAACAAATGAGTAAGGTTCTTAACCATTCTATGTACGTAGGATAAAGTTATGGACATCATAACTAATTTTAAAGGTTCTGGATGTTTCTGAAAAATGGGTTTAAGCTAAAAGCATTAAGTATAATCCCATGATTTTGGGTTGTAAGTTGTTGCTTGGAGAATAGAAGCTCTGGTGTTCAAATAAAGGAATAAGTTATGGAGATGATAAAGTTTAATGTGATATGAACATGCATTGCACGTCTGTGGGTAAAGCTTAAGGGAATAGATAAAGTTAGAATAGGAATAGGGAGAAAACCTATTAGATACCATCTTACGCGAAGCTTCGAACCTTACAAAGGGAACACTATGGTGTTTGAGCATCAAGGTTAGGTGATGTAAAAGAAGTCATGGGAGGAGGATTCGTGAAATGAAATTATAGAATGCTATGTATCGTGACAGCGGTATCGACTGGACCTTCAAGGCGACACCATGACGACGGTTTATGGCATAAGACCATAGATGAAAGAGGCTACGGTAGTCTAGTATAAGGCATATGGCATAAGACCATGGATGAAAGAGGCTATGGTAGTTTGGTATAAGGCATATGGCATAAGATCATAGATGAAAGATGTCATGGTACAAGGTATAAGGTAAACGATGTAAGACCAAAGATAAAAACGTTATGCCAGCCAAGTATGATGAGTAAGACCATGGATGAAAGACTCTATGGAATCAATTGTAACACCCCGATTTTCGCGAGTATAAGGTTTGGCGTATAGTCCTAAAGTAGTATGATTATCAAAGTAGTATTCGCCTAAGTATATCTTTTGGCGTAAATAGTTATGTGTTTAAGTTAAAGAGGGTTCCATGTCAGATTTCTATATTAGTTGGAATAAGATAGTGGACAAGTAAAACGGTATGGAGGGTATGAGTTCACATCAGAAGTATAGTCTACTCTTTTACTGTAATACTATACAAGTTAAGTTGCAATGTAAGTTGGTTAGGAACCAACTGAATGTGAACCAGGATAATTAAAAGATAAGGGGATATTTAATTAGGTTTCTCGAAAGTTGTAGACCTTTGGATAAAACAATTCAGTAAGGATGTGACATGTGTCAAGTCCCAATAAAGACTTAGGTTACATTAATGGATAATCAGGTTAAAGAAAGAGGGAATTTTCTTCTTTCTTCTTCAAGAAGCACTGCTATCAAAATCTTAAGAAAAACCTAAAGTATTACCTTCTCTCTAAGTTAGAGTTGCAAATTGGGATATTTGTTAGTGACTATTCCATGTCAAGGTAAGTATTGTGACTCCGTATGTTAAAGTTATGAAAGATTAAGTCGAAATAAGTGCATTACTAAGATGAAGAAGTAAGGCTTTATATAAGGGTTATCTAGGTTTGTGATGATGGTAAAGGTTACGAATGAGTTTTAATGATCTTTTTTTTATACGCAGTGGTTGTTGTAGTTCCTTGTTAGATCTGAAGTTCAAACTATTATCTGTGGTTGTCAGGTGAGGCTTCATACTGACTCTTGCATGTATATTGTTCATATGAGATATTTCTATGGTAATTGATCAGACTATGAAATAGAAACCATAAAAAAAGGTATAGTTAGAATGTTTGTTGGGGTTCGCATGTATAATTTGTATGAATCGAACAAGTTAAAGTATGATATGTATGTGACTATACAAGAAATTATTTAAGGATATCTATGGTTGTGTGTTTGTTTGTTGAGGATGATAGATACATCTGGTATAGATCTAATGAGTTCAAGTAATGTGACGGGAAGTATGATAGTGTATGTGAGTCTTAGATGTATGTTATGTATTATGTTCTATTAAGAGTCCGTGTCTGTATCCGCGGTATTGTCCAAAGGGGTATGTCGGGACTTTAAACATGAAATATGAACGGAAAAGTCCATGGTTATGGAACCTTCTAAAAGGAGCTAAAGGACGATGATTACTTAATGGGGTTCTTTGTATGTCCCAGGACGATGATTGCTAAACCTCATATAACGTGAGTTTAGGCAAATCCATATTGTAAACACGTTAGGAAAGAAAAACCTTTGTGGCGAATCATGAATGAAAAGCCAATATGGTGAATTATGAAGGGATAGCCTCTGTGGAGAACCTTGTAATGATAGCCTTTGTGGCAATAATTTGAAAGATAAGCCCTTGTGGCACACTCTGAAGGAACGACTTACATGGCGAATTCTGAAAATAGTGCCCGTGTGGCATATCATAGTAAGGCTCTCAATGGGGTATGCTAAAGGAATGATTCTTGTGGCGAATTCTATATTAAATTGTTTTGGCGCGTTCAATATGGTTAGTAAGTGTGATCAGAAATATTAGTAAGGCACAGTGTCTCTATGGGTTAAGGTAAAATAATATATAAGACCATGATTCAATTGTGAATAATGAATTGAAGAGATACAGATAGGTGATGGGTTAACATAAGAAAACTGTTTCTTGAGTAAGAATTCCAAATTTGATATTTGAAGGAGGTATCTGCTATCTGTGTAGGTAACCATTCATGAATTGTGATAAAATGATGGCTTAGAGTTATGTATGCAAGAGTAACGTGTTGCAGTTGTATGGACCTCTAGAAAAGAAATGGATAAATATTTATGAAAGTTCTAATTGAAGAATGTAAGTGACGTATCGAAGATGTTGATGGGTAAGTAATGGTTTCAGAGTAAGGCATGTTGATCTATAATGAATGTCACAACCCGATTTTTAGTGGTGACAGAACAGTGGTTTCGAGACCACAAATTTCTATTGTGTCAACTCATAAATATTATTTATAGAATATTTACGGAGTTATTAGAGTCGTATTAAAATTTAGTCCAGAAATATTAACGTTTAGATAGCTAATTAAAGAAGAAGGATCGAAGTGGTAAATTATTGCATTTAGATGATTAAATAGCTTAAAATTTAAATAAGGGAGGATCGAAGTGGTAAATTAGGCCTAATTAACTTGTTTGGACAATTAATCAATAGAAGATGATAAAATAATGTAATTTTAATGGTAAAATTGCAATTAAATTGAAATTAAATAAAACAAATGGAAAGAATTAGTTTTCTTCTTCATTTTTCTTCTTCATAACCAATTATCCATGGCTGCATAGCTTGGGAGAATCAACCAAGATCAACTCTTTGCATGTGAGTGAATTCCTTACCCGTTTCTTGTAATTTTTATGTTTTTGAGATTGTTGCAACTAGGTCCAACTAGCCCGTACCTTCGTTTTTGAATTTGTTAAAAATTTTAGAAGTTTCAATTGATGAATCTTGAATTTTTTTTATGATAACTATGTATTTGAAACTTTGATTGTGTTACTTGGTGATTTTGTGAAGTGATTTTTGTTAGATTTTGATTTTAGGATTAAATTGTGAAATTTTCAAAATTTCAAGGTTTGATAGTGAATTTGATGTTTATTAGGGACCTTTTAAGGGCCTATTATATTCGGCTAAAATGTTTACTTGAGAAAAATGGTTAATTTGAGGATTTTCGGGTTAAGGGACTAAATTACAAAAGTTGTAAAAGTTAGGCGTAATTGTGTAAATTCAAAAAATAAAGAGTATAAAATGTAAAGTGAATTGGAATGTCAAATGTAAGCTAATAATTGAATAATTTTACATTTTAGATCAAGACCCAGTTGATACTCGAAGAAAAGGAAAAATTACGAAATAGTCCCTAAACTTCTACACCTACTACAATTCAGTTCAGGTAAGTTCTTACGGTTTAAAATTTAGCATATATATGAAATGTTGGATGATGTAAAATAGTATAATAGATATATTTGATTATAGATGATGTAAGGTTATTGAGAAAAGTTATTGAATTTCAATTTTTGGATCGAAATGAACGCGGGATAGAGTACAATCGAGTTATGATGTGTTATGGGGGATTGGAATGGAGATTTTTGTGGACTAATATATATATGTTTTTTGGGTAGATTGAGGTTCAACATTTGTTGCGAACTCTCGTGTTATACTTCCTATTTTGGTGTGTTTTTGGTTGGACTAGCTCTTCGGAGCCATTGGTGTGTTATCGGATGTATTAACTCTTATGAGCATCTAGTGTGTTTCAGTTGGAATATTGATGTACTCATATTCATATGTCATTCATTAGATTGTAAATCTCTGTAATGTAACTTGTTTTGTGATTTTGATGGTTATGTCATGTATTTGGACTTTGAATTAAATTTTGCAATTCACTTGGTTGAGATTGTGGACGACAGGGAACACATATGGTTGTATTATTATAGAATGATTTGTTGTACTTACTTAGGTAAGATTTTATTGTTTTAGTACGTCGAACTTACTAAGCTTCAATGAGCTTACTTATGTTATTTTCTATTCTTGTAGATACTTTGAAGGTTAGACGGTCAGATCAGCACTTAAGTCACACTATCCAGTCATTTTCGGTAGTTTGTGGAACGTTCATTTTGGATTATATGGCATGTAATAGGCTTGTATGTCATTACTAATGTTTTGGATATGTAAAATCTTAAGTATAATCTTAAGTGAAAATAGTCAACTTATATGATATTTGTGAATGAGGTAAGATGTTTTAATGCAAATATATGGTATGTGTTAATGAAATGTTGTGTTTGAGGTGCCTATGATAGGCACATTGGTTAGGTGTTAAATTTTGTGAATTGATAAGTTGTGATTGATGATTCATTTTGATGTATAAATGTATATACTTGTGGTATCAATGAGGATACATTGGTTAGGCCCTTAGGATGTTGATTTAACATGTTTTTAGCTTGTTTAATGTCACTTTGAATAGGTCTTTTGGTTGGTAAATTGATTACTTAGAGTCCAAGTAAGCTTGAATTGGTAAACTTGTTGTTTAAGGTTCATTTTGGGTCCACACGGCCTGAGAAACAAGCGTGTGACTCTGTCGTGTGAGACACACGGCCTAGCGACACGGCCGTGTGTCATCTGATGAGTTTTTTAGGTTGCAAATCAATGAGTTACATGGCCTAACACATGGCGTGGCACACGGGGGTGTGGGGTAACTTAGAGAGTTATACGGCTTGGCACATGGACGTGTGACCCTACTCAGAGAGTTACACGTGCTAGGGCATAGTCGTGTGTCCCTAGTTTAATTGTTACACGGCCTGAGATATGGGTGTGTTTCTCAACCGTGTGAGGCACATGACCTGGCCACATGACCGTGTGACCCCTATTTTGCAAATTTTGCATCTTTTTCCTAAACTTTCTAAACTATTTCAAATTGGTCCCAAACTGTTTCTATGTTATTTTTAAGGCCTCGAGGGCTCAATTTAGGGATAGTATGCATACGTATGAATATTTTATTATCTGATTATAATATTGAATGACATAATGTTCAAATGTTTCTGATTGTTTAGTAATACTCTGTAACCTAATCTGGCAACAGAGATGGGTTAAGGGTGTTACAGTGAATGATGAAAAGAATTTGAGAAAACTATTCACAAGAGACAAGTTAAAGGACAAGAATAATAAGATCTTCATAATGATTCATTAGTAACAATGAGAAAATATTGCACAGGATAAGGATGTTTATTTCACTAAGTTCTAATAAGCTTACATTAGTTTATGCTTTTATTTCAGGTTGAATGTGAGTATATGCTAAGAGGGACGATGCCAGTACTACGCCAAAGGAAAAGGCGTATCGGATTATTATACATACATAGCAAGTTTGGCAGCACATTCAAAGTATGAATTGTCACTGAGAATTCCATACTTGGGGTGTCTGTAATAGATTAGGATTTCAAATCAAATATCATTTTACTTTAATTACCATGAGTTGTAGTTGTATTTACTTCTTGTACATGCTTATGTATTCAAGTTAGAAATTTTGTAATTAAGCAAGTTGTAATTGATTGTAATTCGTATAAGTAGACTGAGTTTGTGTCTTTATTTGTTGTAATGCCCAAAATTTGAATCCAGCAAATTGGATCGGGTTGAGGGTGTTGCATCCATAGCGATAAAGTCTGTCGAGGCAGTAAACACGGAACAGAGATAAAGTCTATTGGGACAATAAACACAGAACAAAGATAAAGTCCACCGGGGTAATAAGCACCAAAAAGAGATAAAGTCCATCAAGATAGTAAACATGGAACAGAGGTAAAGTCTGCTGGGACAGTAAACACAGAATAGAGATAGTCCACCGGGACAATAAATACTAGGTAAGTACGTCAGGACAATAAAAATGAGGTAAGTTAGGGGGGACGCAAAGAATGAGGAAGAAGGGTATTGGCATAAGAGTAATTCTAATGCAAGACAAGCGCCCAATTGCTTATTTTAGTGCAAAACTCAGTGGCACTCAAATGAATTACTGAACATACGACACGGAACTTTTAGCATTTGTTTGAGCTCTTGAAGCTTGGAAACACTACTTGCTACCTAAGGAGTTTTTCATACATACCGATCAAGAGTCCCTAAAATGGCTGAAGGGACAATGTAAGTTGAGTAAAAGACATGCTCGATGGGATGAATTTATTGAATCCTTCCCATATGTCATAAAATTCAAAGCTGGTAAAGATAATGTTTTTTATTATCCACTATCAAGACGGTTTTCCTTAGTTACTACTTTAAATGCTAGAATTTCAGGCTTTGAACATATTAAGGAATTATACCCTAATGAAAATGATTTTGTATCTATTTATCATTCCTACAACAAAGGTGCCTTTGATAAGTTTTATCTTGTAGATGGCTTTCTATTCAAGCTAAATTGATTATGCATGCCTCAATGCTCATTAAGGAAGTTACTTGTTCATGAGGCACATGAAAAAGGACTTATGGGACACTTTCGTGTTATGACAACACTTAATATCCTTCATGACCACTTCTTTTGGCTAGACATGCGTAAAGATGTTAAAAGGGTATGTGCTAAATGCATAGCATGTAAAATTGCAAAGTCTAATGTAATGACACACGGTTTGTACACCCCACTTCCTAATCCAACTTCTCCATGGGTTGATACTTATATGGATTTTATTTTGGGTTTACCTAAAACTAAACGTGGCTGAGATAGTGTTTTTGTTTTGGTTAACAAGTTTTCATAAATGGCTTATTTTATCCCATGCCACAAAACCAATGATGTTACTCATGTTGCAAATTTGTTCTTCAAATAAGTAATACACCTACATAGAATACCTTGTACCATTGTTGTCGATCGTGATGTGAAATTTCTAAGTCACTTTTGGAAAGTCTTGTAGGGTAAAATTGGAACTAAACTCTTGTTTTCTATATGTCACCCTCAAACGGATGGACAAACCGAGGTGGTGAACCAAATTTTAGAGGATTTACTTAGAGCCATTGTTGGTAAGAATCTTCGTAATTGGGAGGAAATTTTACCATCTGTAGAATTTGTTTATAATCATTCCATTCATTATTCTACCAGTTATTCCCCTTTTGAGATTGTTTACAGTTTTAACCTCTTAACTGTTCTTGATATTGTGCCTTTACCTCTTAACTCTGTTACTACCTTAGATGGCGAAAAGAAGGTAGAAATGGTTAACTTTACACACGAAAAAGTGAGAAAACAAAAAAAAAACAAACCAAACCAATGCAAATAGAGTCAACAAAGGGAGCACATAGGTGGTCTTTGAACCCTGCGATTGGGTTTGGCTCCATATGAGAAAAGAAAAAATTTCCAACTAGACACACGATGAAATTGGACCCACATGGTGATTTTTTGTTGGAAAATATCCAATTTGAAAATGGTTTTCTTGCACAGCGAAAAATTAAAATTTTGAAAACCAACCCGATTTATGATATTTATTGCAATAAACCTTAAACTGAAATAGTACATGTATTTTCAAATAAAAAAATCCTTGATGTTTTTCTAACTTTCAATCAAACGATCTTCTCCACATTCACGTACCACGAACTGCTTCGAGTGTGGGCTCGAACCAATTGAATCAAAACACAAAACTAGAAAATGTATTCTTTTCCTTTTGAGGTAAAAATAGAAATTCTCTCTTCTTTAATAGAAATCAGTAGAATTTTTATTCTAGAAAAAATATATTTAATAGTTGAGAATAAAGTCTCTCTATTTTTTGATAGAGTAACAATCTTTCAAAGTTGTGTTAATAGCTCTATTTGTGCTATCTATTTATAGGAAGAGAAAGTAGAGCCCTTGTTGAGTTGTGGTGGATTATTTCAAATAGAAAAACAACTTCCTACTTAGAGTGAAAGTATGGTGGACGACACACCCTAGTATTCCTACTAGGGTTGTTGCCCCCTTCAAGTTACATGAGGAGATTTTAGGCCTCTCTCATATCGGGTCCAATTACGATCGACCCTGTACTTTGTATTTTGATCCTACCCAATTCTATTTTTCTATTTCCCAAAATAAACTTCAATATAATTATATTAAATAATTTTCTCATCCCAATTTTACCCCCGATAAAACTATGATGATTTTACCCATCGTAAAATTTTGAGAAAATATGTTTAATATTTCACCACTCAACATATTCACTATGACCGAATGTTTTATTTTCATTTTCGAGCTTCAAACAACTCAAAAATATAAATTTATTCTTCTGATCAGTTTTTAGTAATCCATGTACATTTGCAAATGAATCATTTCTCATTTTTATTTCCATTTCCATTTTGAGAAACTTACAATCATTTCCAATTTATTTCATTTCTCCATTTCGGAGAAAACTATAATCATTCCTGAATGTTTCTTATTTCTCTATTTCTATTCATTCCGTTCATTTCGATTCAAACTCACAATTCATTTTTGTTTTCAATGAGCTAGTAGAGGGATCGATTGGAGATATGAAATTAAGGCTCAAATAATTTATAATTAAGTTTTGGTTTTTCACATATTAATTATAAACTCATTTAATCATGAAGTCTTTCACTATAGTATCATGACAGAGCTCTCCCTAATGACATGCCATTACGAAAGCATCTAGTCAATGCTCGTCCACTGGCCTTGTCATAAGTGTGTTACCCTCATTGGATATCCTCAATCTCTTTGGGATAATATTCACTCTTCCAATATGATCCCATTTTATCTCATGGTAACCATTACATATTCCTTCATGAAAAGACAATTACTATTAAACAGTAATGAAGTCATTCATCACAAAGATGAACAACCCATGGCCACGTTTAGTTTTCATTAACCATGTAATACTAGTGAGAGGATATCATTTACCCATGTCTCGGGCTATGAATTCCACTATTGTGAATGATGTTACGTACTGCAGAAGATATACACCCAATGCACCAGCTTTTGGTTCATTATCCATTAATACTTAGGCTTTTACTTACATCAAAGTGTACGAATCCTGCATACATAGTCCGTCATTCACTCAGGATTTATGCATGCCACACTATAAACATCACAAGTGAATAAATCCATAAATGGATTCAAGATCTATTCTACTTTGGTCTAGTCCGATGTATTGTCAATCCAGTCAATCACATCTATGTCTCTATCTTCTAGGAGTCATCCGCTCCGATGCCCAAGACAAATCATCTCTCCAATTGGACTTGATAGACGGCATATTATTATTTCAATCGGTTTACACATTTTTCATTAGACTAAGGACATGTTTAGGTTCATCTACTAATACAAGTGTCTTTCTATATTATGATCCAACCACGTAATATCGTATTAGTTTAAAAATTAGACAACCAATGAGCAATATTTGCTTCTATTTTACTTTACGTGCAAGAACCATGTGACGATAATATACAAAGTATTAAGGTAATTCATGAATAATTTTATTAACCAATCTGTTTGAAAAAATACAATTCTACTTAGACAAAAATACTACACTTAAGGCACCAGATCCAACACTTTTCAAGTACTCAAGCGCATCAACGATAATGCATACCAAATTGATCTTCCTGATGAGTATAATATTAGTTCCACTTTTAATTATACTGATCTTTCTCCCTTTAACATTGCAAAAACTTGAGGACGAGTCATTTTGAGGAAAAGGGAATGATACAAGCAACCCAACCCAATTCAAAGCCCATGATAGAGATGGACTCAATTTCCTTCAAGGTCCAATCACAGGATCCAAATCTAAGTAGTTGAATTTGAAACTCAACTTATTTGTTCAAGAATTTATGATGAAGAAATTTCGAGAAAAAGAGTTGAAGCTTCAAGACGATGGACTTTGGAGTTCAATACCAAGCAAGGATAAATTAGGAGGACAAATTCTGTTTATGGACTTAAAATCTCAATCTATCATGATAAGCCCATGTGGAAAATGTTAACAAGCTTAGGCGTTATACTTTAAAGACTCCAATCAAGCCTAGTAGCCTAGTAATTTTATAATAAGCCAACTTGGAGTGCATTTTTGGAAGGGATCCAAATGTTTCTAGGTTGAGATTTCTCATAGAGTTTGATATATATCTCTTGGCTTCGAAACACATTTTAAATCACTCAAATTCGAGCTCAAGAACTCAAGTAATGATCATTTTACTGAAGACTACACAAGCAGAATTTCTGGACGGGATTATTATAGAAATTACAAGTTTCGAGCTTTTAGTTCGTGTTTAATCATATTAGCTTAATTTTTATTACATATGAGTCCAATATTGCATTTTTTATGTATTTTATTATTTATTTATTCCGAATTTTGAATTTTTTAATTATTTTAAGTTATTAAGGATTTTTATGTTCTTAGTCAAACAAGAAATTCTAGTTTAAAACTACTTATTGTTTAGATTAATTAGAGTTTTAGTATAGTTGAGAGTTTTATTTGGATGTAATTAGTTAGCCTATATAAAGGCCTTTTCATTGTTCATTCAGGACACAATTGTTTTCATTAATAAAGTTTTCAAATCTGGGAGTTAGTTTCTTTGTGCAAGATTTCCTTCTTGTGATTTTTAGAAGTAGTTTTCTCAATTTTCTTCAAGGAGTCATGGAAATTCATTTTTCATCCTTCAATTTGCCAAGGAATTATTTCTTGGAGGATTGATTAGAGTTATTAATTGAGTTTGTTGGGGTATATATCTCAAAGGGTTTAATTGGACAGTTATCCATCTATCCATCATATCATCGGTTTACTCGTTCCATCTTCCACTTTGTTATTTTTCTAATTTTAGTTTATTTATTTATTCATTTATTATTTTTATTTATTCTTTGTTCTCATTTTTTATTTTAGTGCTTTCATTTTCTTTACTTCTATTTTTTTTATTTCTTCTTTACAGGTCAGATTCGAATCATTCTTTCTCGAGTCGAACAACTTGATTACTATCTTACTCTATTCTTTCTTTATTAAGATCTTCTTCTTCCTCATCCCCTTATCACAAGGGTACTTACCTCTTGGATGGAAAATTACTCAAAATCAAGCTTTCAAACTCTTGAGAAATGATATTTCAATTAAAATAATATTTTCATTATAAAATTCTTGAAAAATGACCAAAATGTCCTTATGTGAAAAAATTACCATATTGTCTCCTTTTTGCATAAAAGCATAATTTCTTCACAAGTAGGCACTTAATAACTCAAATTACATAATCCACCTTTAATGCTTAATAAGAATCCTTGGGTGGAGAAATTTACACTTTTACCCTTCTCTCAGTAAAAATGGAACATTTACAATTTAGTCCCTATATAATCAGTTCTTTCAAATTTGATCCCAAAAATGATTTTTATCATACCAATACATATTATAACTTATTCTTATGTCAATTAATCTGTAATAACCAATATTCCTCTTCTTGGTCAAATTTGTACTTTAATCCCCCAAATTTTTAAAAAAATTTATTTAGTCCTTTTTTTTTTGCTACATTTTCACATTCACAATTCTTTATACTGATTTCCATCTCCAATATCAATTTTCCTATCATGAAATTTCTTTATCTGAATGATTTTTCAATATCCTTGAAATATCACTATATCTAATCCAAAAACAATGTCGGATGATATACTGAAATTTTGGGGTGTTACATGAGCTATCCATTGAGGAAAATATTAGACGTGTTGAAGGATACATTAGAAATCCCAAAAAATATGCTAGCCCAAATGATACCATTCTTACCCAATAACATATAGGGCATAGGTTTAAATCCTATAAAGCGCAAATATGAGATTTTTTTTATGGGTGACCATGTACAATGCCGCAAATCAAAGCCCATTATCGTTGAGCACAGAATATCCCATAGAGGTCAACCGATAAAATGAGACTCATTTGACCTACTTGAATTGGCCCGACTCGTAGAACATTTGGAAAAGCCAATCTACTTAAAGCTTTTGTGGCAAAGTGAAACACTTATGGAATTTTAGGGCTAATTAATCTGATAATGTAATCTGATAAGATTTGATTTTGTAACCTTAAAGGATTGAGTCAATCCCTTAAGAATCTTAATTGTAGATAGGCTTTAATCTTAATTGTCGATGTAATTCAATTTGCACCGTTGGTTTTAGGGGAGCTCAACTATAAATAGAGGACTTCCCCCTTAGTCGTAAAACTTAAAAGTAATAAAGATCCTTTGAGAGCATTTACTCAAACACTTGGTGTACGATATTTTTCTGTTGGCTTTTCTTTTTGTTAGTGGCTACTTTTTTTTTCAAGCTTTCTTCTACTTTACTTCGGTGTCTTAGAGAATTTTTACAAAAAAAATCTCATTTTTTGAATTTAAGATTGACTTAGGCAGATTTGAACCTAAGATGTTGCCTAAGGTCGTGTAGTTTGTCAAACTAAAGTTTTATCCCCGTGACAGTTGGTGTTAGAGCTAGTGTTTGAAGGCACCGATTAAGATGATGAAAAGAGGAGATGAGCAGAATGTCTTGATAGAGACTCGTGGAAGGTCTAGGAAAAATAGCAAAGCAAGGGATATGTGTCGACTTTGGAAAGCCGAGTCAGCAACTTAGAGGACTCCATGATAGTGTGAAAGAAACACTCAAGGTAATTAAGGGACGTACCGATGAGTTAAACTTGATGAGAGTGCAACTCAATGACTATGTGGCGGAGGCTCTCAGTTCCAATCAATATGCAATGAGAGAGACCCCCAATGCTGCCATGGTTGATCACGCCAAGAAGCTGACATAGAAGAATGATGCTCTCGAAGTCATGGTAACAAATTTTAAGGAACAGGTTACAGATATCAAGGGGGAGCTCACTATTTGTAAAGTTGGTCTAAGTAATGAGATGCTGGCTTCAACTCCTAATTAGTGTAACATGGATGTTCCCAAACCGAAAGAGTTTAAAGGGACGAGGTCCACAAGAGATGTGGACAATTTTCTCTAGGGGATGGAACAGTACTTCTGTGCAATGACCATTAAGGATGATGCCACTAGTGATAAACACTACTTCAATCTATTTTACGGATGTCACTCTCTTTTGGTGGCATTGTAGGTCCATGGATGAGAAATATGGTGAGGCCACAATTGGAACTTGGGAGGGGTTCCAAAAAGAGTTGAAGATGCAATTTTACCCATAATACGCCGAGGAGAAGGCTTAAGTGAAGTTGCACCGGCTTACGCAAGAGTTCACCGTTCAATACTATGTTAAAGATTTCAGTGAGTTGATGTCAAAATTTCTAACTTGAGCAAGAAATAAAAATTCTACTAGTTTAAGGATAGGTTGAAGTCTTGGGTGAAGTAAGAGTTGCATCGACCAGGTACCATTGATCTTACTGTAGCCATGGTCGAGGCGAAGTCTTTTATTGAGCTTGATTCGAAGAAATATATTTAGATCAAGAAACGGACCAGTCGATTGATAAACACGGGAAAGGAAAAATTGTTGATTAGACGTTGGAGTCATTTTTTACTACAGAATCGGTTTAGGTAAGTTCATATTAGGATTATTATTTTTATATTGATTTGAATTTAATTATTTATGTGTTTTTGTTTATAAATATATGTTATCATCAACATGACAAAAACAATTAACACCATAGCTGAAAGACGTTATAGCAACATGACGAAAACGAATAAGACCATAGCTAAAAGACGCTATGGCAACATGACGAAAATGAATAACACCATATTTGAAAGATGCTATGGCAATTTTTTAGAAACGAGTAAGACCATGGCTGATAGACGGGATGGTATCATTATAAATAGAACTAAAATCATAGCTGAAAGACGCTATGACATCCTTTGATAGTTATTTATCAGGTACTATGTACCGGTGAAGGAGTTCATACCGATGGCTCGAGATCCTACATGTCTTATGGATTTTTTAAAGCTTGTGTGAGCATTACCCTCTCTCGTATCCAAATTCGATTTTCTAATGTTTTCTGAGCAAAATAATTAATTGTTATGATTAAATGAATTAAGATGATGCGATGATTTACATATTGATATATGATTATTGACATGTTATGTTTGGTTATATAAATCGGTTATATGGAAATAGATATATGAAATGGAATAGTGGATACAGACATTTGAAATGAAAATGTGAAATGTTAAATGAATAGATGATGGGTGAATGGTATATCAAATGTGTTTACTTGTATATGTTTTATAACATGAAGAAGTTACACATTTTTATATATGTGAATTTACTAATCTGGTGAGGCTTGTGATGTGTATAGGCAATTAAATGAACTAATGACCTTGATTATGATTTTTATTGTGAAAGGTTTAAGTTAAGTCCTTTACGGTAAGTTAAAGTTTACGTTTAATACAAACTTACTAAGCTTTGCATAAGCTTACCTCATTTTGGTTTTTCTTCCTTGTAGATCATTGAATACGAGCTATCGATTGGAATGCTTTTGGAGATCACACTATCTAGCAACTTAATCGGTAACTAATTGTTCACTTTGGTCTAGTTATAAGTGGCATGTAAATAGGGTTTTGGTATATATATGTTATGATCATTTGGTTAGGTTTAGTGCCATTTCAAAAATGTGAAATGTGTTTTGACGTACATCTTTAGTGGTATTTTGGGTTGGTTTGCATTTAATAGCATAAAAGTGTGTTTGGAATATAATGCATTGTTGGTTTGTTGAATTGGCTAATACATGATAGGTTAATTGGTGAAGTTCAAGTAATGATTGTGGTATTTGGTGATTTATGTTGATTTCGTGAATGTATAAGCATGGAAAGCAATTTTTTTTAGGTTTAAATGGTTGATGTTTATGTTTGAATTGTGGTGCCAACGAATGCATATTGGTTAGACACATAAGTTGATTATGAATTGTGGTATTTGAATTGTATATGTTTGAATTGTGGTATGTTTTGGTACATTTTGAATAGGCTTGAATGATTATTAATGTATGGCTTGGAACCTAAGTTTTGGTATGTGAATTGGTTTGTGTTTGAAGGTGAATTTAGGCACACACGGCTTGTGACACGGTCTACCACATGGTCGTGTGCTCCACATGGTTGTTTGACACGACCGTGTGGTCTGTTTGACTTTAAGTACAGGATGTTCCACACAGTCACAGATTGTTACACGGCCTGACGACACGGTCGTGTGACCCTATATTTCACAAAATCAAATTTTATATGGTTTGAGGACACGGGCATGTAGCATAGCACCACAAGGCCTCAGCCGTGTTACATGGCTTGGTCACACGGCTGTGTGACCCCTGTTTACAAGTTTTTTCAATTTTTTTCTATTTTGTTTTAGATTAGTCCCTACTTATTTCCAAACTGATTTTTAGGTCCGGTAGGCCCAATTTAAGTTCCATTTACACGTATATGCTATGAATAATGTTTGAATATTTTTGTATGATATTTAAATTGATTTTTGAACTATTTTAAAATATTATCAGACTTCTTAACTTTCGTAATATCCCATAACCCTAATTCGATGATGACAGGTTAGAGGTGTTACATTTAATGGTATTAGATTTACGGTTTAGTCGATTCCAGGACTGAATGTAGCATGCATTGTGTTTAGAAATGCATGCCACTTTATAACTTGGGATAGTGAGATGACTCCCAATTAGTTTGACTGGTTTTCTTATAGATCCAAGATGTTAACTAAATCCAATTGAGCAAATTTTAATGAAGTATTGAGTTATGTTCTAGCCACTGATCAAAGGGTTACTCATAAGGTGCCCGAGTTTCAAGGGTCTAGAGAAGAGGCTCACAATACCCTCTTCACTATCATGAATGATATGTTTAACGCATGTATGAGAGTTTGTAACCTCCCGAACCTAGCCTAGACGTTATGCATGAATCGTGAAAGTCACATGGGACACCTAAACTATGATTCTACCCTATCGATGGTTGAAAACCTTAAACACACTCTCTTTTTAATAAAACCACGATTACCTTTGTTATTTTGGGAAAAAATTCATTATAAAAATCCAATCTTTATAAAAAAAAAATTCATTATAAAAAAAATTCAATTTACCATCAAGGTGGTATCATTTAACAAATCACAATTTCATGTGTTCTTACAAACTTTTCTGTGTGCATGTATAGTAGTCTTTCAAACATTAAATAGCAAATTACTCATATCAATCTATCATGCATAAGCCTTATTTTCATTCAAAATCATGTTATTCAAACAACCAATCATACATTACATTAACTAACCATTCACAACAATATCGGTCATGCAATTATTCAGTCAATTTAACAACTTTGCTAACATGCCAAACACTTAGGGCTCAAAACGTACTTGATTCAGCCACTTACAAATTTAATTACTTAGCTATTTACTTAAGCCTGATCAGCACACTAAATCATCAATTATATCAATAAAAACATTATTATCAATTCAGTTTTTGAGTTAGGATCCATACCTTATTTTACGCTCTTCCGTAACACACTTGTAAATCTTGTCGTTTCTCTATTAAGCTTTAAAATTAACCTAAATTAAAAATCAGTATTAAACTCAATAAATATGCCTCTTAAATAGCCCCCAAACACCCACTTATGGGTTTAATCCGACCATTACAATTATAACTATTTTTCAGATCCAAACTAGTTAGGTTTCTTACACTGACAACAAATCGTACGAGCGAACATCTTTCGACTTCACTGTTGATTTGAGACATTTAAATCAACACCTAACACATTAAAATACTGTAAAATCAATAGCTAATAATTGATTAAAATTCTTTATTTAATCAATTAACAATATTTCCCCAATATCTAAACTGAAACTATAAAATAGTTTATGATCAACCACACATACGCTTCTTGAATTGTCAGATCTAAATCATGGATTGATCAAAATTTATTTTCCCTAATTAAAACACAATTAAATACTGGTTAAGATGGGTTCAAGAACCCAAGATAATACTGGAAAAACAAGGGAAAAAATTAAAGAAAAAGAACCCACTTTCTTGCCCATAGGCAAGCGCACCACCACCATCAGAATTACTAATCTAATCAATTCACGAATTAGTAGTACAAATCTAAAATAATAATAATTACTAATTAAATTAATCTAAAATAAAAATAATAAAATTAATTAATTAAAACTAAACCTAAGTTAAGTTTTCGGCTTTGCGAGCTATTGTAGCCTAGTTTTAGCTTTACGAGCTATTCTAGCCTAAATCCAGTTGTGTTACCTGATTATTAACTAAATCAATAATTACCCTTAATTGAGTACTTACCACCCTTATCTAGGAATATCCTTTCAGTCTTATCTTCACTAAGGATTACCATCTAAGATACCCTTTTGGTCTCACCTAGGCACACAGATACCCTTTCTGTCTCACCGCTTGGCGCAAGTTTTATTCAACAGGATACCCTTTCAGTCTCACCTGTCTAGATATTCTACTAGGATCGTCAATCCTAGTATACTAAGTCTTTTAAATAAATACCTACTTTTAGGTTATTATTTACTTGATCAATTAACCAGATTAAATTGTTGAATCATGCTTATGGATTAGGATTTTCAATTAACAAAGTTAAAGAAAGATAGATAAATAATAGAATAAGAAAATAGATAGAGAATGCTCATGGATTCATCAATGTAAAATCGCAGTTCTGGAACAATCTCCGCTCGTGATAATCTAACTTCGGAATAGGATTTCCTGATTAAGTGAACATAAAAAATAAATCTAAGTGAAAACTGTAAAGAAATAAAAATTGAGAGCTAAACAATAATCTCCGTTCAATCCCCCTTTGAATCTGGTTATAATGTTGTTTATATAGACAAAAATAAAAATACTAAAGTTCTCATTCATTTATAATGGAAATTAGGGTTTTAAGTTGGAAAAGTACCCCTATTTGCCTTTAAATTCATAGTCAACGTGCACAAGAATTTTTGGCCGCGCAGAAGCGATGTTGCAGCATCCAAATCCAATGTTGCAAAATCCAGTCAGTGTCGTGACATCCAATTCCAGTGTCACGACATCATGGCAATTTGTTTTTGCTTCAATCTTCAGTGTCACGAAATTGGCAGTAGTTTCAACCCAAATGTGCACTTTTAGCTCTTGATCTATCCTACATAACTACATAACCTTATTTAGATATCAAAATATTGTAAAAACTATAGAAAAACATAATTTACTGAATCAAATAATAAAAACATAAATAAATACTAAAATGTGTTGATTTAGCTTATTAAATAAGCTAAAGTTAGTGAAAAAGGATGTAAATAATAACCTAGATCGTGGCTAATTAGTCGCGTGATTTGTCAGACTAAAATTCTAACCCTTTGACACAATGCGCATAGTTCACCTTTTCAAGCACCTAATAGGACACTCTTATTTTGTGAACCCAGCACATTTCCAGTCATTTGGGCTCTCAACAAAATTGAGAAACAAAATCCCTATCAGAGACAATAACAACCTGTTGAAGGGCCCACTAATTTTTACCTAATGATAGCTCACAAACTTCTTTCATTAATTGAGTCAATCTCAAGCATTTCTATTTTTTTAATTTCCAAAATTCTTTTATGGAGTCTAACTATTTGTCAGTTATTGAGTGCATATAGTGTTTTTTTCCCTTTGTATTCTAAAACAGTGGTTTTTTACATGTGTGAATTTGTATTTCTTTTATAGTAAATATTTAAAAGTGAGAAATTAGCTAATGTGGCCTTGGTTCAGTTGGCAAAAGTAGAGGCCTTAGTCTTAAGTATCCAAGTTTGAGATTCACCATTTGCAATTTTATGTGTGGGTCTCGAAGTCCCACTATGTACGACTACATGTGTGGGTTTAGTTCAATTAGTTCAGTTTATTGAGTTTAGTCTGGATTGTACACGTCATTAGTCTAGTCGTGCTTTAACGGTTTGATTCTACTTTATAATTCATTGAACAATTTTATTATAATAGTTTGGTACTTGTGATTATTTAAATCTATATATTTATATTTGTATTTTGATTATAGTCTTCACCCTTTAAAAAAAAAAAGTGAGAAAATTAATTACTTAGTGCCTTCCCATGAAAATTCCAAAACCTCAAGTAATAAAATCCATAGGCTTTCAGCATTCGAGGATCCTAATTTTCAGTTCAATCAAACATTAATTTCCCTTTTTCTCATTTAAAATTCATCAGTCAAGAGGTTATCAACCTAAAAGTTTTGAACTAAAATCATGCCTATCCATACAAATAATAAATAAGCAAATTTTATTCTTATAAAATTCGATAAAAATTCTTTCTCACAACCTTTTTAATTTATTAAATTTTTTGTTAAAAGAGATAAATAA
>CM025151.1:23033563-23048034 GCA_013467495.1 Gossypium gossypioides
TGTAATTATGTATAAATGTGGATTATGGATTGAATTGAATGTTTGAGATGGATTGAAACACTTAATTGAATATAATTGTTTATTTAGGTCAAGATAAATCTCAATCGGATCTAAACCGAGCAAAGGCGAAAATCACAGATTAGCTCGATCGTACTTTTACACTCTAGCTGTCGATGTAAGTTCATAGTATTTCTATACGTAATTGAATTTCTACTTGTTTGTTTACAATATAGTTATGTAATTATTTTCTTACACTTAATTATTCCCTGAATTGCATATACGTGCCCCTGTTTACACTCTGGTAACTCCAAATCGAGTAAGATAAGAGTTGCATTCAAGTCTTGTTAAGTTAAAAGATTTATTATGTTCTTACTAAGCTCTATAAGCTTATACATTTTTGTGTATTTTTTTGTAGATCGTTATTGTTGACTTTTGAATGGATCGAATCTTCGGCTCACACTATCCACCAATGTTGGTAGTTCCTGTGCTCCTTAGGGTTGTGGCATGTATATGTGGCTATATAGGTTGTTATGGTACATTTTGACAAAATACTAAACTAAGTTGTCAGGCACTTTACTAAGGTTGTAAATAGGTATCTTTTTGGTACAATTAGAATGGTATGAAAGTATACACTTGTGGTTTATTTTGGCTTGTTGGTGAATTAAGTTACTATGCTAGAAATGGTCTTAATTGTTGTATGTTTTAAGATGATATGGAACTAGATGTGTATGTTGGAAGTAAGGTTAATTATATGTTTTGGTAAGTTTATTTGATTGTGATTTAGGTGCCTTATAAGGCACATTAGTTGAATGGATTTTGGATATTTTGAATTGGTTAAATTAAGCATGTTCTGGTAGGTTTTTGGTGTATTGATCATATGTGTATATGGCTTGTAGGTACTTGTTGGAATGGGTAAAAGGAATGGCTTGATTTTGACCAATTTCTTGTCCACACGGCCAAAGACAGAGGCGTGTGTCTCAGTTGTATGTGACACACGGCCATGTGACGGTCGTGTGTCCTCTGCAGGTTTTAAAGGTTGCAAGTCAGACAGTTACACGGCCTAACACACGGTTGTGTGAGGCCATTTTGAGAGTGACATAGCCTAGCAGGGATGTGTGGCTTGGTCGTGTGACCCAAGTCAGAGAGTTACACTGGCACGGACACGGGCTAAGACACGATTGTGTGTCCCTATTTTGATTGTTACACGGCCAAAGACACGAGCGTGTGAGTCACACAGCCATGTGACCCCTACAGTTTTAATTTTTCTAACTTTTTCCTCAGTGTTTCAAATATTCCCAATTTAGTCTCGAATTGTTTCTAAAGTGATTCTAAGGCCTCGAGGGCCCGAATAAGAGACGATATGCATGTATATTATTAGGTTATGCTATGTTTATTGAAATGTTTGGAAATGAATGATTTTAAGTTACGTTTATTCGGTAATTCTCTGTAACTCTAATCTGGTGACAAATACAGGTTAGGGTGTTATATTTAGTGGTATCAAAGCTACGATTTAGTCGATTCTAGTACTAACGTAGAAAAGTAGAGTTTAGTATATACATGCCACATATATCCTGTGATAGTGTGATACTTTTGATCTGTTCTAACATTTTGTTTCTTATAGATTTAAGATGACAGCTGAATGAAATCGAGCTATAGTTAATTAACCTGAAAGTAATGTTCAAGCTTCGAATCTTGAGGTAAGCAATAGTGCGCCTATTCCACAATTCGTGGGTGATGAGATGAAAAATGTATTTCTTGGAATGATGAGCCAATGGTTCAATGAGTTCAAACAAGCAAATCTCGCAACTCCGCCACCTCCACCCCCTATTATGCCTTCTATGGCACCCCTGAATGCTCCAAACCCTATACCTACGATGATTAACTGAGTATCTAGAAAAAAAATTCAAAAATGTGGAGCAGAAGAGTTTAGAGGTACGGTAGATGATGATCCTTCCAAATTTGAATATTGGCTATTGAACACAAAGAGAGTTTTTGTGGAGTTATTATGTACTTCTAAAGATTGCTTGAGGTGTGCGGTATCCTTATTGAAAGATGAGGCATATCTATGGTAGGATACTTTAAGCACAATGATATCGGACGATAGAGTTAATTGAGACTTCTTCCAGAATAAATTCAAGAAAGAGTATGTTAGCCAGCTGTTCATTGACTAGAAAAAGAAAGAGTTTTTTGAGTCAAAATAATGAAATCGGGTTGTAGCTGAGTATGACCGTGAGTTTGTATAGTTAAGCAAGTATGCTCGTAACATCTTATCAAATAAGGAAGAAATGTGTATCAAATTTGAAGATGGGTTGAATGTTGAGATCCATATGGCTGTAGTAACATTACTGTTACAGGAATTAGTAGAACTTTCAGAGCGGGCTTAGAGGGTTGAAAAGATTTGTAAAAGAAAACGACAGTCAGATTTGAAGTTTAGAGACTATAACAAAAGGGGGTCATTCAAGCCAGCTCAAAAATCTCCATTGAAGAAATTTAGAAATGACACCAGTCGATCAGCTGCACCTTCAGAGTTTGTTAATAGAAAAAAACCGAGACAAAGCAATTTCCAGTCAGTTAACTTTTCAACAGCGAGTGTTGGAAGTGTAAGAAATATGGAGAGAACCGTTTCGATGTGCAATGAATGCAATAAAAGAAATTTTGGAGAGTGTCGATCAAAATCAGGAGCTTGTTTCCGTTGTGGGTCTACTGACTGCTTTCTTTGTAACTGCCTGAAAAAGTTAAATGATTTGGGAAATCAATCAAATAAGGCTGAAGCAACTTCTCAGAGGGGTAGACGGTCTGGAAATGTTAGAAATACTACTCCCGATCGAGGAAAGAATAGCGAGATAAACAAATGGTTTGAAGCAAGAACACTGGCCAGAGCCTATGCAATCCAAGCTCGAGAGGAAGCTATTACTCTAGATGTTATTGCGGGTACTTTTTCTCTCTTTGATATTAATATGTATGCATTGATTGATTCTGGATCAACTCATATAGACAAAAAGAAAATACCTGTTGAATTCACTGAATATACTGACAAAGTTATAAATCCCCTGGGTTAGTATGTTTTAGTTAATCAATTATGTAGATCATGTCCTCTAAAAATTAGGGGTTACGATTTCCCCGCTAATTTGATATTGGTACCCTTTAATGAGTTTGATGTGATTCTGGGTATGGACTGGTTGACTCTACATGATACTATTGTGAATTGTAGAAGAAAACATATTGTGCTAAAATGTCAGGATGGTAAATGGGTCTAGATTGAGTCAGACAGATTGGATGATACATCTAATATAATCTCAGCTATGACGGTACAGAAATATGTTAAAAAGGGCTGTGAAGCATATCTCACTTACATAGTTGATTCCAGGTTTCAAACTTGAAATTAGAATCGGTTTCGGTTGCATGTGAGTTCCCGGATATGTTTTCAGAGGAGTTACCTAGGTTGCCGCCGAACTGAGAGGTTGAATTTGCTATTGAGTTAGTGCCGAGAACATCTCCGATATCGATAACTCCTTATAGAATGGCACCTACAGAATTGAAAGAGCTGAAAGCATAGTTGCAAGAGTTGACAAACAGGAGTTCTGTTTAACCCAGTTTTTCTCCTTAGGGTGCTCCACTATTATTTGTTAAAAAAAAGGACAGGTCCATGCGATTATGTATTGACTATCGACAGCTCAAGAAAGTCACGATCAAGTATCCATTGTCATGTATTGTCAATCTATTTGATTAGTTGAAAGGTGCGACAATATTTTCAAAGATTGATCTTCATTCTGGTTATTATCAGTTGCGAGTTAAAGACTCAGATGTGCTGAAAACCGCATTCTGGACCAAGTACAGACATTATGAATTTCTTGTGATATCGTTTGGTTTGACTAATGCACCTGCAGTATTTATGGATTTAATGAACAGAATTTTCAGACAGTATTTAGATAGATTTGTTATGGTATTCATTGACGATATATTGATTTATTCACGAGATGAGACAGAGCATACCGAGCATTTGAGAATTGTTTTGCAAACTTTACGTGAAAATCAATTATTCACTAAGTTTAGTAAATGTGAATTTTGGCTTCAGGAAGTCGGTCGATGGCATTAGAGTCGATCCGAGCAAATTTTTAGCTATTGTAGATTAGAAGCCTCTGAAAAATGTAACTGAGGTCAGAAGTTTTTTGGGTTTAGCCGGATATTAAGAAGACTAGTCAAGGGATGCTCGATGATTGCTACACCATTGACGAGACTATTGCAAAAAAATGTTAAGTTTGAGTGGTCTGAGAAATGTTTGCCAAGCTTCAATCAGTTGAAAGCATTATTAATCGAGGCACTGGTGTTAGTTCAGCTAAAGTCAGGTGAAGAATTTGTGATTTATAATGATGCATCGTTAAATAGTTTAGGTTGTGTTTTGATGCAAGAGGGCAAGATGATAGCATATGCCTCTAGACAGTTGAAACAACATGAAAAGAATTATCCTACGCACAATTTAGAGCTTGCAGTGATTATTTTTGCTTTTAAGATATGGCGACACCATTTGTACGGAGAAAAATTTCATATCTTCATAGATCATAAAAGTCTAAAATACTTAATGTCACAGAAAGATTTGAATATGAGACAGCGCAAATGACTTGAGTTATCGAAATATTGCAACTTGATCATTGATTATTATCCGGGAAAGGCTAACGTTGTTACTGATGCTTTGAGTAGAAAATCTTTATTTGATTTACGAGCTTTGAACACGTAGTTGACGTTGATTGATGATGGTTCGATTTTAGCTGAGTTGAAAGCTAGACCGATGTTTTTACAGTAAATTTGTGAAGCTTAGAAAAGTGATGATGTGTTGATAGCTAAACGGAAATAGATTGAGACGACTCCTGATTCAGACTTTCAGATTGGGTCCAATGATGGTTTATACTTCAAAGGCAGAATTTGTGTGCCGAGAAATTCTGATCTCGTTCAGAAGATTTTACAAGAAGCTCACAGTAGTAGCTTCTCTATTCATCCTGGTAGCAATAAAATGTACGGTGATTTGAAACAAATATACTACTGGCTAGGTATGAAATGAGAGATCTCAGAATTTGTATCGAGATGTTTAGTTTGTTAGCAAGTTAAAACTGAACATCAGGTACCTTTTGGTTTGTTACAACTAGT
This sequence comes from Gossypium gossypioides, assembly GCA_013467495.1. Classification (NCBI taxonomy): domain Eukaryota; kingdom Viridiplantae; phylum Streptophyta; class Magnoliopsida; order Malvales; family Malvaceae; genus Gossypium; species Gossypium gossypioides. The sequence goes on from CM025151.1 coordinate 23,038,706, forward strand.
GATGATTTCAAAGTGGAAATGGGAACGTGTCACGATGGATTTTGTATCGGGATTGCTTTTATCTCCGAGAAAAAAAGATGTTGTTTGGGTCATTGTTGATCGTTTGACGAAATCCACACATTTCATTCCAATGCGTAAAGATTATTCACTCATGAGATACAAAGTTATATGTTGCTGAGATTGTCAGATTACACAGGGTGCCAATTTCTATTATTTCTGATAGGGATCTGTGGTTTACATCATGATTCTGGAGTAAGTTACATGAGGCTCTAGGTACTCATTTGCATTTTAGTACCACGTTTCATCCTCAGACCGATGGTCAGTCCGAGTGAGTGATTCAGATTCTCGAAGATATGCTTCAATGTTGCGTTCTAGAGTTCAAAGGTAATTGGGAAAGATTTCTACCATTAGTTGAATTCACATACAACAACAGTTATCAATCAAGCATAAAGATGGCGAAGTTTTGTATGATTAGAAATGTCGAACTCCATTGTATTGGACTGAGCTCAGTGAAAAAAAGTTTTACGGGGTTGATTTGTTACGAGAAACTGAAGAAAAGATTAATGTGATTCGAGACAGTTTAAAAGTAACTTCAGATCTACAGAATCATGTGCAAATTTGAAAAGAAAAGATATAGAATTTCAAGCCAGCGACAAAGTGTTCTTGAAAGTATCGCTCTGGAAGACAGTTATTCAATTCGGTCGTAAAGGAAAGCTAAGTCCGTGGTTTATTATACTGTATGAGATTATTGAAAGAATCGGACTGGTAGCTTAAGATTAGCTTTTCCATCAGAATTAGAAAAGATCCACAATATTTTTCACATGTCGATGTTACGATGGTATCGATCAGATCCCTCACATGTGATTTCACCTGTTGACGTTGAGATTCAGCCTAATATAACATACAGTAAAGAATCGATCAGAATTCTAGCTCGTAAGGTTAAAGAATTGAGAAATAAAAGCATAGCTTTAGTGAAAGTTCATTGGCAATGTCATGGTATAGAAGAAGCTACCTAGGAACCAGAAGAAGCTATGAAAGTGCAATACTTGAACCTCTTCTCTTGCAAGATTTTCAGGGACAAAATTTTCTTTAGGGGGGAGAGTTGTAACAGCCTATTTTCAGTGAAATTGGAAAAGTGGTTTCGAGACCACAAATTTGACGAGAAATTTTTTTATTTTATTATTATTTTAATGTCTATGGTATTTTAGTAGTAACATATAAAAATTTCGTTAAGAAATTTTGACGTTTGCATGCTTAATTTAGTAAAAAGGAGTATAAAAGTAGAGTTCTATAAGTTAAAGGAGTCTAATTGTTATGAAATTTAAATGTGAGTGGGTTTAAATGGTAAGTAGACCATTTACATAGATAATGAACATCCATGCTTTTATTGAAATTATTAAAGTTTTTAAAGGGTAAAAAGGTAAATGAGTAAATAAAGATTAAATTAATTAAAACAAAGTGTTCATCTTCTTCATTTGATGAACCAAAACCCATTTTGGCCATTGGAGAAGAGGGAGCTTTCGGTTGAGCTAGAGTTGTGTGCATGGTGAGTTTTAAGCCTCTTTTTTAATGATTTTTATATTTTCGGGATCATTGTAGCTTAATCTAGCTAGTCTGGGGACTAATTTATAAAATTGTTAAATATTTAGGGTTTGGCCATGAATGTTTTGGTATGATTCTTGAAGTTTAATGAAGGATTATGAGTCATTGTAGATAAATAACAAGTTTTGTAAAGTGATTTTTGATGAAAATGACATTTAGGGACTTATTTGTAAAAGTAGTAAAATATCATGGTTAAATTGTGAAATGATGATTTGTATGAGTTGATATGGGTTCATAATAAATTCGGTTAGCATGAGTTACGGATGATAATACTTAGATTTCAATTTACGAGTTTAAAGACTAAATTATAAAAAGGTTAAAATGTTAGGGGGAAATTGTAATTATGTATAAATGTGGATTATGGATTGAATTGAATGTTTGAGATGGATTGAAACACTTAATTGATATAATTGTTTATTTAGATCAAGATAAATCTCAATCGGATCTAAATCGAGGAAAGGAGAAAATCATAGATTAGCTCGATTGTACTTTTACGCTCTAGTTATCGATGTAGGTTCATACTATTTCTATACGTAATTGAATTTCTACTTGTTTGTTTACAATATAGTTATGTAATTATTTGCTTACACTTAATTATTTCCTGAATTGCACATACGTGCCCTTGTTTGTACTTCGGTACCCTTGAATTGCACATATATGCCCCTGTTTACACTTCGACAACTTCAAATCGAGTAAAATAAGAGTTGCATTCAATTCTTGTTAAGTTAAAAGATTTACTATGTTCTTACTAAGCTCTATAAGCTTATACGTTCTTATGTATTGTTTTGTAGATTGTTATTGCTGACTTTTGGACGGATCGAATCTTCGACTCACACTATCCACCGATGTTGGTAGTTCTTGTGCTCTTTAGGGTTGTGGCATGTATATGTGGCTATATAGATTGCTATGGTACATTTTGACAAAATATGAAACTAAGTTGTTAGGCACTTTACTAAGGTTGTAAATAGGTATCTTTTTGGTACAATTAGAATGGTATGAAAGTATACACTTGTGGTTTGTTTTGGCTTGTTGGTGAATTAAGTTAGTCGACCCCGTTTTCATTCATAAAAAAAATGATTAGATTTTATTAAAACAACAAAGTTGCTATGTTAGAAATGGTCTTAATTGTTGTGTGTTTTAAGATGATATGGAATTGGATGTGTATGTTGGAAGTAAGGTTAATTATGTATATGTTTTGGTAAGTTTGTTTGATTGTGATTGAGGTGCCTTATAAGGCACATTGGTTGAATGGATTTGGATCTTTTGAATTAGTTAAATTAAGCATGTTTTGGTAGGTTTTTGGTGTATTGATCATATGTGTATATGGCTTGTAAGTACTTGCTGGAATGGGTGAAAGGAATGGCTTGATTTTGGCCAATTTCTTGTCCACACAGCCAAAGACACAGGCGTGTGTCTCAACCGTGTGTGACACACGGCCATACGACACGGTCGCGTGTCCCCTATAGGTTTTAAAGGTTGCAAGTCAGGCAGTTACATGGCCTAGCACATGGCCTGACACACGGTTGTGTAAGGCCATTTCGAGAGTTACACGACCTAGCACACGGGTGTGTGGCTTGGCCCTATAACCCAAGTCAGAGTGTTACACGAGCACGAACACGGGCTGGGACACGGTCATGTGTCCCTATTTTGATTGTTACACGGCCTGATTCACGGGCGTGTGTCTTAGTCATGTGAGTCACACGGCCATGTGACCCTTGCAGTTTGAATTTTTCAAACTTTTTTCTTAGTGTTTCAAATGTTCCTGATTTAGTCCTGAATCGTTTCTAAAGTGATTCTAAGGCCTCGAGGGCTTGAATAAGGGACGATATACATGTATATTATTAGGTTATGCTATGTTTATTGAAATGTTTGGAAATGAATAATTTTAAGTTACGTTTATTCGGTAATGCTCTATAACTCTAATCTGGTGAGGGATACGGGTTAAGGGTGTTACAACCTACCTCATTCCCAAACTTGCATTGCCCTCCGATCCCTCTCTACCGCTACTTCCACCTACCTTGAAGCTTCCTCTACCCAAACCCAAAGCTCATTGAACCTCCTTCCCTTCTCCGCTATTATGTATGTCGTACGATTCCTTTGACGAGGTATGACCTAAACACTATCAATAGAAAATTATTAGCCCTTATCCTAATTTCCTTTATCAAGACGCTAATGTTCAACTTATCTTCCTCAAAAGCCCTTAATTTCTTAATGACAGTCAATGCACCCCCTCATAAATTACTTCTCGAAAGACTAACTCCTCTACCAAAACTACAGTACTATGACATGCCCTTACCTCTGCCACCATCGAATCTACCACATTTTCATACGGGTAAGTCCCTACCACCATCAACAACCCCTCATTATTCCTGACTACTATTCCAACTATTGCCTTCTTTGTAAACTAGTTATAAGTAGCATCAAAATTTACTTTTATTGAATCCATTGCTAGCAATTCCCAAATGAGGTCATATGCTTGTTGTAATTGTGGCAATACATGTTCCAAACTATTTACCTCTTGCATATAAGATTTTATAAACACAACTAGCCTATTCACAATTTGATTAATTCATTTATTGTAGACTCTATTTTGATTAAACCACAATGCTCAAAACGTGACCACCCATAATCTACATGTGCCCATTGTATTGTTAATGAACTATTTAGCTAACCATCGCTTCCAATTATTTTCATTATTGGATGAGGAAAACGACACCTCCAAATCTCACAAAACCTAGACCGTGACTGGACACTTTCAAAACAAGTGCTTGATTGATTCTTCAGCCCCTTGACAAACAAGACAACAGCTTCCCCTTGCCACGCTCCAAATGACAAGATTAATAAGAGTAGGCAAAAAATTTAGCGATTTTCCAACATGTAAACGTAATTTTACTAGGAACATTAAGTTTTCAAAGTTTTGTACAAAAAGCTTTCAAATCTATATTTTGGTCTATAGCAACAATTTCTTCCCCATCCCCACCCTTACCCTTGGCCATAAGCCACTTGTATCCACTTTTTACCAAATATTCCCCTGTATTATCCCATTGCCACACGAACTTATTTATCTGGGCAAACCTCGATTGTAATAGCCCGTTTCTCAGTAGTGTCAAAAATAATGGTTTCTAGACCACAACTCTGACGTGTCAATTTGTAAATATTAATTATTTAATATTGATAAGGTCATTAGTGTCATATTAAAATTTGGTTATGAAATTTTATCGTTTAGATAGTTAATTAAGTAAAAAGGACTAAATCGTAAGAGTTGTGAAAGTTTACTTCTATTAGTTAAAGTTACTAAATAGGGTGATTTAAGCAAAAAGAGTTGTAATGGATGGGTTTAGGTGTTTAAAAGGCATGGAATTTGATTATATAATAAAGGGTAAATTAGTACTTAGTCAAATAAATGATAAGAACAAAAATGAAAATGAAAATGAAAATATCATCTTCTTCATTAAGTTTAGAATCGAAAACCCTAGAGAAGGAGGAAGAACATGCAACCAAGTCTTGGCTTTGTGATTAGATAAGCAAATCTTGCCCGTTTTTAATATTTTTTTTATGTTTTTGAGCTCGTATTAGTTTAATTTAGCTAACCTAAGGACTAATTTGTAAAATTTTCAAATGTTTCAAAATTTTCCATTGATGAGTTTGAGTTATTCATGAAGTTTTATGAAAGATTATTGAGTTTTGTTGTTTGTTAGGACTGTTTTGTAAAGTAGTTTTTGAAGATTTTAATGTTAAAGGACTAAATTGCTAAAAGTGATAAACCACGAGGATTTGATGTGAATTAACAGCAAATAGGAGTTGTAGAGAGGCCCTTATATATTCGACCAAGCTTAAATGTGAGTAAAAATAGTTAATTTGCATGTTTTGGGCTTAAGGACTAAATTTCACAAAAGTAAAATGATGAGGGTAATTTTATAAAAATATCTAAAAGGACCTAATTACATCAAATGATGTAAGATTGCTATTGATTTAGTTAATTGAATGAAATTATTATTTTAGATCAATAACATGTTGATATTCGAGGAAAGGACAAAGTAGTTGAGTAGCCCCTGTACTTTAGTTGTTGCTACAAATCAGTCTGGTAAGTTCATACTATTTTCTTTATGTTTATAACGATTCTTACATTTTACCAGATTATTAAAATTTGATCTAATGTTGTATTTTATCCATTGAATGTTTAAATAATAAATGAGTATAGTGAGTACGTGGTGTACCTGAAATAGTAGGCTTTGGGCCGGTGATAATTTAGCAACCTTTGAGCCGATGATCATTTAGCAAGTAATATGTACCAGTGATACAGACCGTAGTGATGGCTTGAGATCCTGCATGTGTTACGGATTCTCTGTAGCTTGTGTGAGTAGCATGTGAGCCGGTTAAAGATCTAAAGTTAACTCGAATGAGTGATACCCTTTCGATTACCTGAGATGAGATATTATTAGAAATGATGACTTGGTTTTTGACCATTTATCATGTGGCATTTTGATGACATGAATTATCCAAGTATAGTTGTTTTCGGAAAGTTGAAATAATAGTAATATGGAATACGTTTTGAATTATTATATTGTTCAATACTCACCTGTTGTGAGCTGTGATTGACAGGAACTTAATTTCTTATTCTTATACATTGTTTTGTTATGTTTAAATCCAATAAGATTATCGTCTAATCATTGAACTTACTAAGCTTTCATAAGCTTAGTTGTGTCTTATCCCTTTTCTTGTAGATTATAATTTGTGGATGGAAGATTGGATCAACTTGTAGAATCACACTATCCTGAGGACTCTTTTGGTAGATTTTGTAAACATTTGGCTTATATGGCATGTAATAGGGCCAATAGGTATGATGTTATATTTCATAGCTATGTGGGATGTTTGGTACACTTGATGTTTAAATGATAGTCCTTGTGATATATTTGTTAAACTTTAAGTAATCTTGTGTCTGTGGACATGAAGTGGTAAATTTCATGTAGGTTGGTATGAATGTGTTTGAAATGGATTAGATTAGGTGTATGTTATGACCCATAAATGACTACTTTGGTAATGAGTAGTATGGGCATTCTAATGTGTTTTGGTATATGATACCTTGGTGTGGTTTAGATGAATGTCATGTTTTAGTTGTCTTAAGGTATGTGCGCACGGGCGTGAACATTGTAATGTGTTTTGGTTATGACAATTTTAGTTGTCTTAAGGTGTGGTTATAGACTTGTGAACATGTGCTATGAATTTATTTATGTACTTGTGCAATTGGGTGAGGAATAAGCATGAAATTGGTCACTTTTAGGCACACACGGCTTGGGACATGGGATGTCACACGGGCGTGTGTCCCAAGCATGTTAGGTGCAGGGTTCACTAGGGCTAGGACACATGGCTGTGTGACCCAAGTCAGAGAGTTACACGGCCCATGCGCACGGGCGTGTGAGGTGGCACATAGGAGTGTAGGATAGCTACACAGCCATCTCTAGAGCCACACGGTCTGGGCTCTATCACACGGCTGTGTGACCTCTATTGTGGAAATTTTTTATTTTTCCGTAGAAGTCTTGATTTGATTTGAATTGATCCCTAATTGTTCTTAAACTATTTTTAGAGCCTCGTAGGCTCGAATTAAGGTCCGTAAGTGTATGTTATATTCCATACTTGAATTATATATGTATTTGTTAACTTTATTTGATAATTGTATGCTATTTATTATAAAATGTTTCGATTTGTTCGGTAATGTTTTGTAACCCTATTCCGACGATGAAAATGGGTTATGGGTGTTACATCGATAGTGGAATGAACAAAATTCTATTAACCTGATCGTGGTCAAAGAGATGGCTCAACACATCGAACTTCCAGGTATAAGAACTCACATATATCAAGTCAGCCACAGAAGTAAAATTAATATTAATGAATTGACCTATCGCTCTCCCTTGTCCAGGTCCCAGCAACCAAGAATCCCCCAAATTGTTGATTGTCGCACCACTGCCCACCTTTCATCCCTCACCTTCTTCTAGCACACTACGCGCCGCCCAAATACTCTTCCATGTATATGAAGGGTAAGATTTTAATTTAGCATTCATAAAATCACTCCCCTAATACTACTTAGCTTTCATTACACGTGCTAGCAAACTATCTGGCTTTATCAATAATCTCCAAGCTTGTTTCGCTAGTAAAGCTACATTAAAAGCACCGAAATCTCAAAAACCTACTCCAACCTCGAATTTCGGCTACACAACAAATTCCACTAGCACCAATGAATCCCTTTTTTTGTTTTACTATTGCGCCACTAAAACTTACTAATGATACTCTCTGGCTCACGACAAAGCGTAATCGGTAATAAAAAGCATTGCATAGCATAAATCAGGATTGCTTGTAAAACGGATTTAACAAATACTTCTTTACCCCCTATAGAAAGGTGTCGCACACTCCAACTTTCAATACGTTTCAAGAGCCTCTCCTTAAACCCCACAAATGCCTTGTTCTTTCTCCTGTTGATTATTATTGGTAAGCATAAATACTTTTTCGGGTTACTCGAGATTCGAACCCCTAAAATATCTCCAATTCTATCCTTTGTTCTTCTATCAACATTTTTGCTGAAATAAACCAATGATTTATCAAAATTGATCACTTGTCTAGAAACACCTTCATATTGCAATAAAATTTCTATCATCATAACCACTCTCTCCTCCTTTACCTCCCCAAATCGAATACTATCATCGGTAAAAAATAAATGCGTCATCTTCAAATCTCGTCTCCCCACACTTCTGCTTCTGTAAAATCAACGAACAATTCTTTGTTCATACTCTCCGAGATAGTGGGTATGATCCCAGCCAGCACACATTCACAATCTATAATCAAAGAAGCCATAAATAACTCTCTAAAATAATCAGATGCTACCTCAGTCATTTGTCTTTCCTCCGATACCCATACTCCATCCTTATATTTCAATCCTCTAATGGTATTCTTCTTCCTACGACAAGAAGCAAAATTATGCAAAAAAAAATCATATTCTAATCACCAAATTTGAACCAATTAGCTCTTGCCCTCTTCTCCTAAAATAGTACTTCTTTATCAGCCTTTATATTCAAAGTAAGTTTAACATCAATCAAATCCATCAAACTATCTTCATCAGGTTCAACTGAGATCAATGCTTCTAGTCTAGAATTCAACTCCTTCACTTTCTGATTCTTGTGTATTTGATTTTCCCTCGCCCATCAGTTCAATTCCATTCCCAATTCTTCTAACTTCATTGGTACATCCGACCTAGAGGACGCCCAAAATCCCTTAATGCGTGTTTCATAAGATTCCTCAAAAATCCAATTCACATTGAATCGGAACTATGAATTAACCCACCCCTCTGATTATTTCTATTACCCACATTATCCACTAGAATCAGACAATGATAAAAAAAAAGCATGCGTCAGATTCTTAATAGAAAACCCGAAAAATAACTCCTACCAAACCGAATTGGCCACCCCCTATCCAGACATTCGCGCACATTATTATTTGGCATTCGCCCCATTTCCCAAGTGAATCATTATCGGAGAAACCCATATCACTCAAATCGCATTCTTCCAGCACATCCTTGAACCTCATCATTTTTCTTTCATTTTGCAATCATCCTCCTCACTTTTCAAAAGAAAACATAGAGCACGTTTGGTTCGCTGTATTGGAATAGGGGCGTAATGGAATAGAGGCGTAATAGCAAATCAATTGTTTGGTTGAATGTAATGGAATAGAGGCGTAAT
>CM025151.1:23079523-23091120 GCA_013467495.1 Gossypium gossypioides
ACAAGTCTGACAGAGGGTAAAAATTCATTAATGGTCTTTCCGTCTGCACAACTCATATTTAGTGTAATTAAGGCTTGTAATTGACCTAATTGAGCAACTACCTTTGCCTATATACAGTTAAACATAGGTTAAACTTGAGGAGCTTTTGCCTAGCTGTTTGGAGGGTTTAGTTAGTAGATTTAGGATTTTAATTTAGGTTTTATTTTCTCTTAAAATTTTTTTTATTTCTTGTTCTTTGACTTGGATTCGATTTGAGTCCAAGTCTTGATTGTTAAGTATTTTCATAATTTTCCTTTACGTTTCTCACAAACGGCGACATCTTGATAACTGTTAAAGGATTTCGCGGATCCAATCACACCAAGATTCTCAACAGACCAATTCATATCTTTTTCCGTTTAATTTAACTTGTGTTCTTGCATGATTAATTTAATTTTAAGGAAGATGGTTATTGAACCGATGAGTGGCTAAGTCCTTTAGGGAGATTAACAAGCTGATGTGGGAGTGATTAACATAAGAATGAGGGTTTCCCATACAAATTAGTTGGTGAAAATTTATGTGTGCTTAAAGCCTAGGAATGGCAACCCCAGGAAGTAATCTAGGTTAAATGAGGCTGAGAGATATGTTTGCTAAGTAAATTGTAATTTATCCTGGTCATGAAAGTGAGTACTGGTCAATTAATTAAATGGTAGAGACTGAGAGGTAATACTGGTTAGTTAATAAACTAATTCACTAATAACACCCGAATTTTTAAAGTTAATTGCAACAATTGAAGTGAGTTAATCTTCTGCTTGTTGTTCGAGATTTTTTCATTTGTCAACTTCATTTTAGTAGTTTAGTATTTATTTTATGACCTTAATTATTAGCATTAATAATTGTAATATAATTTTTAGTGATTACCGTTTAGACCTACTATTGTAGATGGTATTTTTAGATTTAATCCATTCTCCCTTAGGTTTGATCCTCGGAATGCTTCCCAGTGTTTCATTGTAACACAAAACTATATTACAATTGGACCTATTCATTTACAGATACCACACTTTATTAGATATTTTATTTGCACAATTTTTACTCTAAATGTTCTCATGTTTGGAGGCGGTTAAGTTGTTGGCGCTGTTGATGGGGAGGTTTCAGTATTAAATTTAAATTTATTTTCTACAATTAGTAGGATAAATAGGAAAATTAAAAATTATAGATACGATTTTTATTTCATTTATTTTTTTTGTTTTTAATTTTAATTCTGTTTGCTAATTTTCATTCTCTGTTTCTGATTTCAATATATGACTCAAAGTGGAAGCACTCCAATCGAGCCACATCCTGATTTGGAGCAATTTCTTAGACGATGACAACAATCATTGAGCAAACTTGGTTCGATACCAGTTGGTTAAAACCTAGCATTGCTAAACCAGTTATTACCGAACCCAATTTGAAATCAATCCCACATTGCTAACTTGGGTGACCATGAAATTGTAATTTGGGGATGAAATGGTGGCCTTTCTGAGGCTATTTGAACAAATTTACAGTATAGTTGAGTATGCTGGAATTTTAGATGAGGCAATCAAATTACTCTTGATTCCTTTCACACTTGGAGGCCAGATTAAAGAATGGTTAGAGGCATTACCATCGGACATTATCACATCGTGAGAAGAATTTGTACAATTATTATTGCACAGGTTCATACCAAGGCCTTCTGTGTTAAAGACTCAAGCCAAACTACTCGAATTCAAGCAGGAACCAATTGAAACATTGGGACAAGCTTGGGATAGATTCAAGTTAATCCTTTGAAAAATACTTGGAGGCATCATCAATCTGGCCATTCAATTGCAACACTTTTACTGAGGCCTGGATCAGTATAGCAAAGGACAATTTGATGTTATGGCTAGGGGAAGTAGTTGGACAAAGACTACCCATGAGATAGTTGTTCTACTAGAAAAAGCAAGTAGAAATGATCACACCTGGGGACTAATTAAAGAACCAAAAGTGTAATTAAGCTAATGAGTGTCACTGAACAAGATTCAATGGTGATGAGGATAATTCACAAAAGAGTGAGGAATAGTCAAGCGATGGAGATTCTTAAATTTCTAATTTAGACGAAATAATGGAGGAAGAAGTTTTGGAAGACTTATTGAGAGATCAATTGGAACAAATTTATCAATTAGATTGGAAAAAGCAAAGTGACAAACCCTTGAGTCAACTAGAAAATTCAATGACAATTTTGGTTCCGTCAATCATCAAACCTCCAACATTTGAGCTAAAACCAGTGTTGGCACATTTAAAGTATGGGTATTTAGGCAACAATAATACTTTACCCGTTATCATTGCTTCCACTTTACCGATGGATCAAGAAATGGCGTTATTGGAGATGCTCAAGACACATAAAAGAGCAATTGGCTAGACTATTGCAAATATAAAGGGAATTAGTCTAGTACTTTGTCAACATAAGATACGACTAGAAGAAGGAAAGAAGTAGGTCGTAAATGCCCAAAGATGCCTTTATCCAATGATAAAAGAAATGGTGAAAAAGGAACTTATAAAATGGCTTGATACAAGAATTGTTTATCGCATATCTGATAGCAAAATGGGCAAGCTCGACATAATGCGTCCCTAAGAAAGGAGGGCTGACAGTGGTTTCAAATGAGAAAAATGAGTTAATTCTGACCTGAACTGTAACAAGATTGCGGGTATGCATCGACTACAGGAAACTGAATGACGTAACCAAGAAGGATCGTTTCCCAGTTCCGTTTATTGATAAAATGCTCGATAAATTGGCAGAAAAATAGTATTACTGTTTCCTTGACTGGTATTCAGGATATCACCAAATTCCAATCCATCCAGATGATCGAGAAAAGACTATGTTCACATACCCGTTTGGGACATATGTGTTTCGACGAATGTGATTTGGGTTATGCAATGTGCTAGCCACGTTCATAAGATGTATGACTACTATCTTCCCTGATATGTTGGAAGAAGGCTTAGATATTTTTATGGATGGTTTTTCGGTGAATAGAGACTCATTTTTAGAATGTTGGAGCAACTTGGAATGGGTTTTAAAAAGATGGGAAGATACCAATTCAGTCCTGAATTGGGAAAAATGTCACTTCATTTTAAAAGAAAGCGTTGTTCTTGGACATCAAATTAGAAATATATAGGGCCAAAATTGAATAGAGAAACTATTGTACCCAACAAACTTTCGAGGAGTGCGAAATTTTTTAGGACATGTTGTCTTCTATCGTAGGTTTATCAAGGACTTTGCACAAGTTTCAAAACCCCTGAGTCAATTTTTGCAAAAGGAAATTCCTTTTGTATTCAATGATGAACGTAGGCAGGCATTTGAGATTTTGAATCAAAAACTAATTTCATCCCCTATTATAGTTAGCCCAGATTGGACAAAGCTGTTCATGATCATGTACAATGCAAATGACTATGCAGTGGAAGTAGTGTTAGGACAAGACAAGGATAAATTCTTTTATGCAATCCACTATGCAAGTAAGGCACTAAATCTTGCTCAATGTAGTTTCACCACCACTGCAAAAGAGATGTTAGCAGTAGTGTTTTCATGTGAAAAAATTAGACCATATTTAATGGCAAACCGAGTTTATGTTTACATGGACCATTCAACGCTAAAATATGTCATGAAGAAAAAGGAAACGAAAGCTAGGTTAATGAGATGGGTGATGTTGCTTCAAGAGTTTGATCGTTGGGTTCTCGATAGGAAAGGAATAGAAAACCAAGTCGTAGATCATCTATCCAGATTAGAGATGAGAGTAGAAGGAAATGTAGACATACATATAAACGAAAGATTCACTGACAAACAATTATTCCATATAGAGCATAATCGGGCAACACAATTATCCCACAAAGCACCTTGGTTTGCTGGTATTGTTAACTACTTGGTCCAAGGAATATTTCTTGTAGATGCATCATGACCAAAGAAAAATAAAATTATGCATGATGAAAGAAGAGTACATGGGAAGAGTCGTACTTATTTTGACAATGTTCTGATCAGTCAATCTGACGCTGTGTAGCTGAAGAGGAAGTAGATGATATTTTGGCAGGATGCCACACCCTCATGTGGTGGTTATTTTGGAGGCAAGAGAAAAACATAGAAAGTTCTACAATTTGGATTTTATTGGCCAACCATGATAAAAGACGCTTATGAATTTGCACAACAATACGACAGATGTCAATGAATAGGAAACATTTCAAGAAGGGATGAGATGCCACAAAATAGAATTTTGGAAGTAGGCTTTTGTTTTTGTACATCCGAGGAATAGAATTTATGAGACCATTCCCTAGTTCATTCGAAAAATAATAAATTTTGCCAACGGTGGATTATGTCTCAAAATAGGTGGAAGCAACTGTGTTGCCAACTAATGATACTAAGGTAGTGGCGTGGTTCTTACACAATAACATATTTTCACAATTTGGAACCCCAAGGGCAGTCATCATTGACAAAAGATCCCACTTCTGTAGTAAAAAGTTAAAAGCAAAATTAGCCAAATATAGTGTCAAGCACCGTATCACCACAACATATCACGCACAGGCTAATGGGCAGGCAGATGTATCAAATCAAGAGGTAAAGCAAATACTTGAAGAGGCAGTGAACACAAATTAAAAGGATTAGAGTACGCAACTAGATGACACATGATGGGATTATCAAACTACGTACAAAAACCCATTGGGTATGTCACCGTATAAGTTAATTTATGGAAAGAACTGTCACTTGCCAATTGAGTTAGAAAAGAGGGCATATTGGGCTATCAAAGAACTAAACTTAGATCCTAACTTGGCGAGGGAAGCACAATTATTTCAATTAAATGAATTAGAGGAGTTTAGGTTTTTGGCATACGAGATTGCAAAACTTTATAAAGAAAAGAACAGGTAGAGACATCCTGCGATGATTAAGAAAAGAGCCTTCCTATTGGGATAACAAGTATTGCTTTTTAACTCTAGATTAAAACTATTCCTAGGAAAATTATGCTCTAGATGGATAGGACCATACACAGTTAATCGGGTATTTGCCCATGGTGCGGTAGAATTAACAACCCAAGATGGGTATACTTTCCTCGTCAATGGCAAAAGAATAGAAAATTATTTTTGGGGTACTCTTAAAGTGGCAGTTGAAAGAGAGAAATTTGACTGCAAGACGGTGACGAGCAACAAAAGTGAAGCACTAGAGCCGGAAGAGAACTGGAGTTGGATACTGGATAAATCTGGTAGCCAGACCTGACAGCGACATTAAACTGGTAAATAAATTGTGTAATTTTGTATAGTAAATTATCTTAAATCTTGTAAATATTAGTCACAGTTAAATTAGGAATCAGGTTTCAGGGTAGAGAATGTAGGCTGCAACATTTTGAAGTGATTAGGCACGATCCGAGGAGTCCAAAACATCCCAAAAATATCAATTTTCAACCTCCCAATGCGTGTTGTGGCATAGCACCCCCTGTGTTGCGACATGGAACTTCGAACCCAAAAGTATTATGAAATCTCCAGGCCATGTCACGACACAACCTTCCCTGTGTTGCAACACGTAACTACGAAGAAGAATTGTTGGAAATTCTAGGTCTGTGTCACGGCACGCATAGGTTCATGTCGCGACAGAACTCTTTGAACCAAAAAACCAGAGTATTCAATGTTCTGTGTCGCAACACATCCTCCCTGCGTCATGACATAGGGTCAAAATCTGCAACTTCCCTTTTTTGACTTCATGAGATCTTCAGAGATTTTGGTGTAAAAAATACATCAAGGCAGCCCTAAAACCCTTCATAAACCCTCTTTATCAATTGCCTAAACCCCAAAACTAAGTATTAGCCACCGAGTAACCCCTTCCTCACCGTTAGTTTGTTTTTTCTTGTGTTTTCTCTCATTTGCATATACTTTGCCAGTCTACTTTGTCTCTATCAAGTTGTTGACATAAGCCATGACAGGCTCAAGAACTAGCTTGTCCATCACGCGATCAATTTCACGAAAAGGAATGAATAAATCAATATTGGTACATGGATATACCAAGGCATGATCCATTGTGTTCGTAAGAATAATGTAGGCCTACGTTTCCCACACCTCGTAACAACACTATGGAAAGAGGCGCAAGTGCCCGTGGTCAATCAAAATTCCTTCTGCAACCAACAAGGAACCCCATAAGAGAATTTGGTGAAAGACACCGTTTAGAAATGTAGAAGCAAAAATGGGAGTTTGAAGTGCAACAAATTCAAAGCAAAGGTAATATTAACTACTCCGAATGGATAATTCGATGGATGCAAGATGTAGGACTGATTTATGAGGATTATGCATGGAGACACAGGATGAGGATACCATAATTCCCACCAATTAGATACAGTTCGAGACCAGACTTTCGTAACGATGAAGAGGCAGAAGATCCTAAAGAAGAAGAGGCTGAGGAATTGAATTTGGGATCCAAATGAATTGAATGATTTTTAATTTTTAATTTCGGACATGTATAATTTTTTTTAGACTTGGATGATTTTTACTTTTCTTCTTTTAGTTAGATTTTATTTTTATTTGTTTTAATTAACGAAAAAATGTGTTTTTCTATGTAGTAACCCCATATTTTTTATGGTGCAAAATTTTGGAGCGAAACCGGAAAGGACGAGACGTCCCAACAATAATCGCGGCACTTACATGTCAAAATAGTAATTTCATTCCTTAATTTTATTTTGAGCTCATTAGGGACAATGTGCTAAATAAAGTGTGTGGGTGACATAGAATTTTTTTATTTTTAATTTTTCATTAAATTTTCTGCTTAATTTTAGCAATTTTTAGACTTAATATTTTTTATGTTCTGTTTCTGCTTAAGCTTGTAGAAATACAAGTGACTGGTTAGGAGCATATACATAGGTTGTTTGCTTAAACTATAAATTTAGCCTGAGAACAAACAATTTTATGTTGTTTGTATTTAGATTAGTTAGTTCAATTTGTTAAATTATGAATATGAAAAGGAGTAAAATGTACCAAATGACATAGGTATTAACGAGTAGGAACATATGCTTGTTGAACAATAGATTGTTTAATAAGTATAAAATCCTTACAAGTATGTACCTTAAAATAAAATTGAATGAGCAAACAAAAGCATTATGATGGTTAAAAGCAAAACGAGTGTTATAAAAGCATAAAATAGATAAAAGCCAAGAGAGTGAGAGCGACTATAATGAATTAAATTGAAAAATATGAGAAATTGAGAAAATCTCACTCATATTGGCACAAATACTTGTGAATTACTTGTACTTATAAATAATGTATTAGATTTCAAAGCATGGATAAAAGAAATTGAGTAATTAGAATTTGAATTGCCTATATTCTTTGACCATAGATGCTATACTCACACATATCTTTTGATGGAACCATATGTTTAACTTTTTTTACCTGTTTGCTTTGTAATATTTTGTAAGTCGTTTAAATATCTAGCTAGAATTACCTTTTTAGTAAATTTTCCAATTGTCATCACTCTGATCCAATCTCGTGTACCAAGCATGGTCAAGTACTTTAGTTTAGTCACATATTTTCATTTTATTGTTATTTTGTTTGTTATTTTATTTCTTTTTTATATGCTTGAGGACAATCATTGAGTTAAGTGTGGGGGTATTTGACCTGCCACAAATCATAGTGGGAATTTGAGTACTTATAAGCACTTAACAAGCTTGTTTCCTAGCTATTTTAGCATCTTTTATTGCATATTCGATTTTCTTAGCTTAGATTTAAATTATTGCAAAATAAGTGTTTTTACGGAATAATTTAAGTTAGTTGACCTATTGAGCCAATATCGACCTTAAGGTAGTTTCATTACTTTAATTGAGTTTGGAGGACACCTGTCTTTAAGCCCAAAAGCATCAGGAGCGACATTTGAGCCGCAACACAAGCTTTTACGGACACAACAAAATCGAGCCAATTTAAAAGTCACATTCGAAGTTGTGTATTGCGACACACATAAGGATGTGTCGCAACACAGGTCTGATAGAGGGCAAAAATTCATTAATGGTGTTTCAATCCACACAACTCATATTTAGTGTAATTAAGGCCTGTAATTGACCTAATTGAACAACTAGCTTTGCTTATATATAGTTAAACATATGTTAAACTTAAGGATTTTTTGCCAAGCTATTTTGATGCTTTAGTTATTAGATTTAGGATTTTAATTTAGGTTTTATTTCTCTTAAAAACATTTTATTTCTTGTTCTTCGACATGGATTCAATTTGAGTCCAAGTCTTCATTATTAAATATTTTCATAATTTTGCTTTACGTTTCTCTTGCAAATGAAGATATCTTGATAACTGTTAAAGGATTTCGCAAATCTGATCACATCAATATTTTCAGCAGACCAATTTCTATCTTTTTTTTCTTTTAATTTAATTTGTGTTCTTGCATGATTAATTTAAATTTAAGAAAGATGGTTATTTTATCGATGAGTGGCTAAGTCCTTTAGGGAGATTAACGAGTAGATGTGAGAGTGATTAATGGAAGAATAAGGGTTTCCCATAGGAATTAGTTGGTATAAATTCATGTGTGCTTAAACACTATAATTGACGACCCTAGAAAGTAATCTAGGTTAAACGAGGTCGAGAGATGAGTTTTTCGAGTAAATCGTAATTTATCCCGGTCACGAAAGTGAGGTCGAGAGATAATTGAGTACTGGTCAATTAATTAATTGGTAGAGGTTGAGTTAGTTAATAAGTAATTTACTAATAAAACCCAAATTCTAAAGTTAATTACAACCACTGAAGTGAGTTATTCTTTTGCTTGTTATTCGAGAGTTTTTTGTTTGTCAACTTCGTTTTAGTAGTTTAGTTTTTGTTATATGACCATAATTGTTAGCATTAATCATCATAATATAATTATTAGTGATTACTATTTTGACCTGTTACTATGAGAAGATAACGTTGGGATGGTTTTTCCTTCCTTCAGCTTTACTCTTTGGTTCTTCTTCTTAAACTTAAATGTTCTCTTCTTCCTTGTTTAGCTGAAAGCTAAGGTTTGTGAGTTAATCAGTTGATTTTTTCGTCTTCTGTTGCTGTTTCTAGTCCGCTAGGGACGTTCGGGTTTGGGACATTAAACTGCTGTAAGGTGAGTATTAGGTGAGCCCCTAGTCACAACTCTTATGAGTCATTTTAGGAAGTCCTTGTTATGGCTGATGTTTTAATAATGATGCATGAGTATTTGAATGATTATTGAACGCATATGTGTGACTTTTGAATAATATCCCTGCGGTTAAGTGTGTGATAGGTTGTAAATATGGGTGCATGTGATTTTGTGATTCTATAATGCATGATCGTGTTGATGTGTGTGAAGCTTGTAAAGAAGTATGATTTGGTTAAGTAAATAAGTATAATCTACATGAATGAATACTTATGTTAGATATATTACGTGTGATTGAAAATATGGGAGAAATAGGGGTTTAACGAACTAAAAGGGCAGATGAGCCGCATTTATCTACTAGGGTTTTTGCATGTCCCGAGGTGAGGATGGGCAAACCTCATGCAATAGTTAGTTTAGGAAAATCCATATCTCAAACATGATAGTTCATGTGGTGCCTTAGTGGCATCCAAATAGAGCCTTTGTGGCATATTTTGATTATCCCTTGTGGCGTGCTCTGTTTGACATTTGTGGCATATTGGACAAAGTATGTGATGCATGATCTGTTAAGCCTTAGTGGTGTAAATGATATTTTTCTTTGTCGGGAATTCTATAACGTCTATGTAGTGTAATCGATGAAGTCTATGTGACAGAATCTGGTTAGTTGTCTATGTGGTAAGATCCAGGTAAGTTCTAGGATTTCTTTGATGGCAAATTTTGTGATTAGAATCTGATAAGCCTGGAGTTAACTTGGCTAGTTTAAATTTTGAATAAATGGAATAAGTTTTAAGGAGTGTATTGTAAATAAGGGTATGCCTTTGTGTTTCTAGAGAAATTGTACGGTATCCGACAGAGTGATTTGTCTATGACATGGGTGTTTTTGCATTTATGAGAGGTATAAGTATTAGCAAGACTGAGTTGTCTACATTATGAAAACACAGAATTTGAGTTATTTAGTATCCGTCAAATGTAAGATCAATTAGTTAAGTTATCCACCAAGGATTAATATATGGGATTATCCAGCAGGGGAAATATATTCTATGTTTGTTTGAAGAAGAATGTATAAATATCATCTGATAAGATATGGGATCAACCAAATGTGAAGTGAGAATTGATACATTTAGTATTAAAGCTGGACTATAGGAATATATTTGGTAGTATGAAAGTATCAGCCAAAGACTAAAGTGTGATCAAAATTCTTCCAGATAAGGAGTATAACAAAAAAAGCTCCAAGGTATTTTGTCTTAAAAACTCACAAGTTCGTATGAACTTACAAGTGTTTGTTCATGTTATAGGTGTTGCTGTACAAATGAGTTCGGTGGAGGGACCAAGCCAGGAGCGTGCCACAGTGGCGGTTTTAGTCAAAATATTATGCATATAAAGGACACCATGGAGTATAGAGTATACTTAAACAAACCACTTGGAGTCTGTTTTAAATACGTTATGTGTTGTTGTTTTTAAACTTTGATGTAATTGTAGTATATACATTTGTATTTTAAGAACCATCTAATGAAATAAGAAGTATGTTTATGAGTACTTGTATACCAATAGTTTTTATTTGGTAACATCCGAGATCTATGCTCGGTAATTCGGGTTGGGTTAAGAGCGTTACAGAAGCTGCAACAAAAAAATTAAGGCCATCCATACGAGGAACCAAATCTCTACTGGAAAACTCAACTGTGTTAACTGCTGGTGAACTCGACTAGTGTCGCACACGCAGTTTGCACACGATGTAGAAGAGATGTGGGGTTTATCTTTTTTTCCACATCAGTGGCATTATAGGGTCATGTTGATACGATCTCAGTTTAGTAGATGAAGCCGAGTCGTTTAGTTGCCCAATCGTTGAACGAAGAAGTATGTCTTGGTATAAAGTTTTAAAGAAAAAAATAAGTTTAGGGTTTAGAGAAGTCAAGTTGGTTCGAAATAAATGTGGATAATGGATTTAGTTTAGGCGAGAAAGATGTGGATTAAATTTGGTCAATTTCGGTTTATGTTTAGTTATGGAATGGTTTTGGTTTCGGTACGAATTGGGTTTGGGTGTAGGTATGAAATGGTATAGGGTTTTGGTACGAAATGGTTTTCTTTTGGTTAAGATCTAAAATTGGCTAAATGGCTCAAAAAGGTCAAGATTAAACCAACACTAAAGTGGAGTGTTGACCCGAAACTTATAGGACCTAAAAGAATTAGAAATGGAATTTGGGGACCTTGACCCGATACTTAAGTAAGTATGAACCAAAGGTATTAAGAGAGAACGCCACACTCGGTTTTAGGGAGTGATAAGTTCTGAAAAGACTTGGAAAGATGCCACTAGAAGCTAGATAATTCTTAAGGGTCTCGAACGAAATTTGAGAGAAAATGACTCACAAATTCGGCTGCAATTCATTAACAAATATGCCAAAAGTCCTTTTACAAAATGAATTAACAACTATTTATAGGCAAAGCTGAAGCTAGCCGAATAGCCACATACATTCTTAAAAACTAAGCAAATGAATCCTTTTAATTGAGCTAGCAA
>CM025151.1:23092092-23103335 GCA_013467495.1 Gossypium gossypioides
AATTAACATATTAATTTATTTCAGCAACTATGTAATCGCATAAATGGAATTGAACTAGTTTTGAGCTGATTTCAGCTCATTGAGCTGAAAGTAAATTGAATTTGAATTTCTTCAAATTGCACGGAAGGTTTGTGGAGCTGGTCCACATGGAATCAATGTTTCTAGCTGACATTTTGGCCCACAATTGTTGAGCTAGAGCTGATATTGTTTCCTTGAATTGCTTAGCACGAGCTCGCGTGATTGGTCCAGGAGGAAGCACCATAAGATCCTTGCTCGAATTGAACTCATTGTAGGACGTGGTCACATCATATGTCTTGTCGGTGGATAATACCCTTTGGAAATTAATCCCAACTACAACATTCCTGAGCCTATACCCGTTAGGGCTCTGATTCTCCAAACAGAAACGAAAAACATTTCTAACAATGATAAGCATATCCAACACCAGTGAACAACTCGACTTCAAACAATTGAACTGCTTCTCTGCCGCCTTATTATCGATTGGTTGCCTATAGTTATAGATAAATTCTCGAGGAATGGACCAGCGTGTTGGGAAGCTAATACCACCCCTTAGCTTTCTCTGCTCCCGAATAAATTTGCTTTTGTTAAGGTGAAGGTTGGAGGCCAAGTTTCAAACTAGAGTGCCATCCTCGTAGTGACACATCTGGTGGTGACCTTTGATCGGTAAGTCTGTTAGAATACATCGAGAATAGATGGTTCATTCCTCGAGTTGTATTTGAGGAAGTAAGCCACCAGAGTCCACCAAGATAAGCCGATGAGTTGTCCTGGCACGATCCCATATTCATTTAGTATGGTACAAAAGAAAGGATGTAATGGAAGGTGGAACCCAACCTCAAACAAGTAGAAGGGAATGATGATTTCGTTAGAACTATTGCTCAGCTTGCACTCTCCGTGAACTATTGCTTAGCCACAACCACTCATTAGTTTACTCGCCACCTTAAAAAAATTTGCTTCTATTAAGGTGAAGGTTGGAGGCCCAGTTTCAGACTAATGGCTCGCATCCCTGGCAAGTACTAAAGTGTGCCATCCCATTAGTGACACTTTGAGTGGTGACCATTATTTTGTAAGTTCATTGGAATATGCCAAGAATAGGTGGTGAGTTGTCTCGATGCGATCCCATATTCATTTAGTATGGTATAAAAGAAAGGATGTAATAGGAGGTGGAACCTAGCCTCGAACAAGTAGATGGGAAGGAGGATTCCGTTAGAACTGTCGCTTAACTTACACTTGTTGTGGACTTTGCTGAACTCATACGTGAAGTTTGGCACATGTATTCCCCTGACACCCAGATTTCTGACCATCTCCTTCCAAGCTATTGAACACTTGTACAAGGAAGTCTCCACTAGGGCATGTACTTTGCGATTACTGGGCCCAGCCCCATCACCCTCTGAACAACCCCCATGACCTCTCTTATTATTAGAACCGCCATGATTACTTCTGTCCTTATGGTGACTGTTTTTAATTCTGACCATTGTAATGAAGCAAAAGAAAGAGAGACTATTAAAGGATTAAGAGAAAACTGAGAAGTTATCCAAGAAGGGAAGGAAAACAAGACTCCGATAGTAAAATCAGAGAAGGTAAAGAAATGAAATTTAATGATTAAGGAGGAAACCTGATCGAAAAGATTTGGGGAAGACAATATTAGATGAAAGGATTTGCCTTCTCTATGCGTCGATTTAAATAGCCAAGCATCCAGGAGATGGCTAACTTCAAGTTTGAAGTAGACTGTTCAAGTCCTCTTACCTGCAGCTAACACCTGTTTGATGTGGGAAGGGTTTTCCACAAACCCCTTGGTATGAAAAGTGATAGTATTCACCAAAGCCAGATGTCTACCGAGTACACGCTAACCGGTATTTGGTCACAATGACCCATCACGTAGCGTTATTTGGCTACGATCAGGAAAGGGTTAAGCTATAGACTTCGTTAGGATAACAGTAAAGTTAACCTTAAGTCGCTATCTGCTACATATAATGTATAGATGGATTTTTTAATCAAGCGGGATAAGTTGAAGGTAATTCTGAGACTAAGTGGTTAACGCTAAAGCATCAGGGAAGAACAAAGGTGTCTTCCCTTAAGTTATAAAGGGAGTTAAATAATAAAGGAATAATTACCTGGAGTCTACTTATTGAATTATTCATGAGAGGAAATTTTGATGACGAAATTTTCTTTAAGGGTGGAGGAGTTGTCACACTCAGTTTTTACTATAGTTCCGAATTGAAAGGAGAGTTGGTAGTTAATTGAACTAAATGGTAAGTGTACGGGCTCTATTGGGAAATTTAGAAATTTTAGTGGTTGATGACCAGTTAGTTGAGTTTTAATTCTAGTTCAGTTAGAATAGAAATGACTTGTTCCTTAATGGAAGACACAATAATTATCGATGAATGGTTATTTGGGGCTTTGATGACCGTGCGAGAAAGGATATATATGGGAGAAGCCTCATTCAGTAGATGAAATTCTTCTCCATTATGATTATATTTTCTTCTCATCTGTATCATTTTCTTCAGTTGCTTCGAAGAAGAGTGAGTTAAGAAAAATGATGCATGGGGTGATAACCGTAAGGCTTAAGGTCAAGAAGTATAGAATCCAGTAAGTTGGTAAGCTTTCTTATCTTCCTGTACTCGTGGATTAGAGGAAGAAGGAGAGTAAGGATTCCTAATAAGTTATTGTATAATGGGTTCTGGGTTATAAGGTTTGAATACCTTCGATTTAACAGGTATGTAGTTTACGAGTTTAGTTTTGGGTTATAAGGTTTGAATACCTTCGATTTAACAGGTATGTGGTTGTCGAGTTTAGTTGCCAAGACAATGGAGGCTCAGTCATTTGGAAAAGCTAAGCTAACGAGGATGAAAGAGTTCAGGTGAGTTTCTAGGCTCAACCCCTGGGTAATTATTATATTGCATTGTATGCATGGTCTGTGTTTGAGTTTAGTATGAGTTTGTTTGAAACTATTATTGTGTATGGAAATAGTAAATAAAAGTATGGATAGTACCATGTAAGTGTGTACGCTTGATGCTAAATGATTATGATTTGACTAAGAAATTAATGGCGCACTGTGTAAAATAGAATAAGTGTAATGATTTGTGTATTATGTATGTTTATTGTATACGGAGTAAGGAGGCAATTACATTGGCGTGTTAGTTGAAGATAGGAAAAACTTGAATAACGGAGGAATGGGCGGACTGAAATGGGGATTCAAGGGAACTTGCTGGCATCACAGAATGGTTATTTATTGGCTCATTAGAGCGACACTGTGACGATGGCCTACCGACTGGTCCTTCGGGGCGACACCATGTAAATGATATATAAGTCCTTTGGGGCAACTCTTTAGAAGAGGTTTATTGATTCCTCGGAATCAGAAGTCCGTTAGGACAATAATCATGACAACATATTATGTAAGAACATAGCTAAATTATTGCAACATGTGAAGTCTGCCAGGACAGTAAACATGACACCATATTATATAAAACCATAACTGGGCTATGGCAACATGTGAAGTCTACTAGGATAATAAACATGGCACCATATTGTGTAAGACCATAGCTAGGCTATGAGAACATTTGAAGTTCACTAGGATTGTGATCTAGGAAGCCTATCAGGGCCCAAAAAGGGAAATCACTGTAGGACTCAGGTCATGAGTAACATGGTAGAATGAGCGTGGTGCATCAGAGAATGCAGGTAAAAGTGCTAACAAGAGAATCCACCAAAATGCAAATGTAAGTGGAATTGATAGAAGCACATTAACGCGGGTAAATATGATAGGAAAGGAAAATTCCTTCAATGTATTGGTAGACTAATGCTTGCCATCAAGATTCCTACAGAGTTGGTGTATAAGCCATCATGGGCTATGAGGTAATGACAAGAATCCTTAAGTTGATTACTGAACATTTAAGGGTAGGGAAGTCACGAGGTAAGTGAATATAACACCCTAAACCCAACTGAGTTGGTACGACCTGAATTTGGCGTGCCACATTAGCCACCAAAGTGACTCTCTGTTTAATTTCCAACAGTTACTCCAACACATCATAATTTACAACATAAACTTAAGGTAGGTTATCACAATGCTAAACACTCTCCATCAGACCAGCATGTCCTTAACATGTCCCATAAGTGTAACATAAAGCTAAACACTCTTCATCAGACCAACATGTCTCGATGAATTGAGCATAGCTCAACATTCCTTTATCTCTCCACATGTCCTAGGGCCTCAATGCCCAAATCACAACTTGAGAGTGAGTACTCACAATCCTTTGGCATGCTAATTAAATCCAACATTCTTAAAAATTTATCACATTTAAAAAATTTATAAAACACAAGGCTCATTATTTTGAGAGCTTTGCATAAAATACTTGTACTTGTAAAGCTTTGCATAAAATAACATGTATGTCTTATACAAATGCTTTTGGAAACATAACATAAAACATAAGCTTATGTAAAGAGCACATATAAAAACATATCTTAAAATCATAATAGCAAAACAGAGATTTAGAAAGGCTAACTCCTGGAACTTAATTTTAAAAAACCCTGAATTCCTGGATAACATAATGGTTCACACATAAGTGACGATCCCTGAACATTCATCAATTTGTCGGGAATTTTAAAAAAGTTTTGCTTTCCCTTTGTCTTTGCTGGTAGATGGTTCCACTAATTTGTGACACACATAAACAAACACATAAAAAACAAAGCACTTTAAATTCAAAAGAATGAACCTAGTTTCCTAATTAATTAACCATAGTAGGACAGAGGATTGCTGTAACGTGGTTTGTGCAAGTATACACATTCGTTCAAGTAATAAGTAAAAATGAGTTATTTCTCCACAGGGCTATGTATGTTAATCGATTAATTGTAAAATTATAAGTTCACAATTTGGTATAAAAACACAATAATTTGAGTGGTGATGTTTAAACTAAGTGAAATTAACTAGATGCAAAGATTGATCCCTATGCAAATGATCTAAATGTATGAATGAATGGCTTTAGCAACAAAAACAATCAAGATAAAATAGGCTAGGATAATTATATTAATAAACTCAATTCATTTTCATCATGCTTAACAATATTCAAAAAATATTCCATGGAAACTCGATCTTTCATGTGTTTGGAAACCAAATTAAGTCCTCTCGATCTTTTACTTAGTGAAATATGCACTTTATTGGTCATATTAAACTAAGGGTTTCTTAGTATTTATGCAAGGTCACAAGGATATTTACATTTGCTGCAGTTTGATCACATAAACCTAAAAACTATGCAAGATAATAGAGCTAACTAAAGATATTATGAACCTCTAACTTAGTTGGGTTTAATGATTTAAATTGAGCATTGCACTTTTCAATTATGTGTCTACTAGACATCATCTGGTTAGGATTGCTCAACTAATTCGAATGCACCCAATCACGTATGAATGAAATACATCTTGATTTTAATTGAAAACATGATCGATTGAGGCACAAACATGTTAAACATGAATCACATAAATCTTATTGAATTAACATAATCATCCTAGCAAATAGGAATTAAAATATCATCGTTGATGTCAAAAATAATAAACACATAGCAAACATAAGTAAATTAAATAATAAGGGGAAAGAGTAAACTCTAATTTAGTTTAGTATCCTTTTGGATCTTTTTAGACTAGTGTGTTCCTCCGTTCTACTTAGTACTCCTTTTTCTAAGGGTTTCCTAAGGTGGCTGGCCAAAGAAATCTCTTTACAAAGCCTTTGTTGGCCAAAGAATGGAAAGGAGATGGATGACTATCCAAGGGGAGAAGAGAACAAAAAGGGAAATGAGAGAATGCTAGTGAATGAATGAATTAAGGGATGTGAGGGATGATTGAAGGGATGAGGGATAGGTGCATGGTATTTATAGGGGAAGGTAAAGGGTAGAGTTAGCTAAAATTAGATTCAAAATTCCTTCTTTTTCTACCATGCATGGTCGACCATATTTCAAGGAGAAGGGGATGACTTAGTCTCCTCAATTTGAATTCAAACCAAGGCTATTAATAGCTATAGGGTGGACGGCTTCAACAGCAAAGTAGTTGGGATGATTTTTAATTATTTTTCAACTGTAAGTACCTTCAATTAAATACCCTTAAGATTACTTTTGAGCAGCCATCTACTTGTGCCGAAATTGGGCTTTAATTCCCCCTTACTGGACGGTTTCTCAATCAAATAATTTAGCAGACATGTCCATCTTTTAGCCCATCTTTTACTAGGTCAAATTATCAACCTCATGACCCAGTTTTCATGGTCTTGCGATCCACATGAATTGATTTATGGATTTTCATGTTTCATTCATATTAATCACATCTTCAATAGTCCTCCTTTATAGTGAAAAATCACATATTAATAAATTAACATGAAATAATATAAAATATGTAAAAAAATAATGTAATTAAGCACAATTTCATGTATTTTATAAATTCATGCCCAATATTACTAATTAAGTAAAATTCATTTATTTTAATGAAAATTACTCAATATTAACATATTTATTAAGTAAAAAGGTGGTAAAAATATATAGAAAAACCTTATATAATTTCGAGTTTACACTTGGCTTGACTCTTTAGGCTAGGTTCTGATTAGAGACCTGTCAACAAAGTAATCAATGAGAGACTTCTCTATGAGAAGTGCTTAATTTATAGATTCTAGAAATTTACGATAAGGAAAGGATTTTGCGGAGAAATTTTGAGATTTAGGCCAACGGCTAAGAGGAAAAAGAATGAGTGGCTAGGGTTTAAGCTAATTGCTTGAAGGATTGTGAAAATTATGATGGTGGAGAGGGGTTTATATAGTGGTGAATTAAGGCAAATTTGTAACAAAATTGTAGCCACTTTAGGTGACTTGGACGACAAGTAAAGGTGGAGGGAAAATGGTGGCAAAATTAGGGTTTTAGGGTACCCTTATGGACAACAATCAATGGGTAAATTTTCTCCTCTTTGCTGTTTCAAGCCTAGAGCCCAAACTGTATTTTCTAACTAGACTACTTAAGATAAAATAAACTGATTAGTACTTGGTCCAATTAGACCCCCTTATTAAACATAAACCAATAAAATTAACATTAAAAACAAAAATTAAAATGAACATAAAATTTTGAAAGTTAACTAGAAAAGTTCTTCTCAAAACATTACATTAAATTAATTCCCAAGAAAGGTTAGAGGGGTCACAATGGTCCCGGTTAAGTTCCAATTTGCTCATCTTCACCATCTCAATAGTGCTTGAGATGTCAACCATTAACTTTAAGCATACCTCTATGGTTGTTATGCAATTCTACAACTCCATATGAATAAACTTTGTAGATGGTATAAGGTCCTTTCCATCGAGTTTTGAGCTTTCTTGGAAATAACCTTAGCCTCGAATTAAACAATAGCACTTTCTAACCTTCTTTGGATTCATGAGGCTATATATGACTATCATGCTATCTTTTATATTTTTCTTTACACATCTTGGCATTGTCGTATGAAAATAACCTCAACTCTTCCAACTTATCGAGTTGTAACATCTTTCTCTCACCAGCTTGCTTAAAATCCAAATTTAATTGTTTCAAGACCCAGTGAGCTTTATTCTCCAATTTGAGCGGAAAATGACATGCCTTACCAAAAACTAGCCAATAGGGAGTCATTCCTAACGGTGTTTTAAAATTAGTTTGATAGGCCCATAGAGCATCATCGAGCCTTCGAGACCAATCTTTTTTGTTAAGGCATACCACCCTCTCAAGAATACCTTTGATTTCATGATTCAACCTTTCTACTTGCCCATTTGACTGTGGGTGATAGGTAATAGCAATCTTATGCTTCACATCATACTTGTCAAGCAACCACTTATGCCATTTATTTACAAAATGAGATCCTTCATCGATAATTATAGCTCTAGGAGTCCTAGACCGTGTAAATACATGCTTATGTAGGAATTGCATGACTACTTTAGCATCATTTTTGGGTATGCCTTAGCTTCAACCCACTTGGATACATAGTCCACATCTACTAAAATATACTTATTCCCAGATGAAGAAGGAAATGGGCCTTGAAAATCAATGCCCCATACGTCGAATAGTTCAATCTCTAAAATGTTTGTCAAGGGCATCCAATTCCTCCTTGTTATGTTTCTGGTTCTTTGGCATCTACCGTAATTTTTCACATATGCATACGCATCCTTAAATACTATAGGCCAAAAGAATCTAGCTTGTAAAATCTTCGTTGCTGTACAGGAAACACCAAAGTGTCCCCCACTTGGAGATGAATGGGAGTGGTATAAAATCTCATCAATCTCACTTCCAACTATGCACTTCTTGATTATGTTATATACACATTGTGTAAACAAAAATATGTCCTACCAAAAATAGTAACGACTATCACGAAGGAATTTCTTCCTTTGTTGGTACGCCATATCTCGAGAAATTATTCCACATGCTAAATAATTTACAAAATCAACAAACCAAGGTATTTCATAAATTTGACTTACCTCAAAGATATGCTCATAAAGGAATTTCTCATTAATTGGAACAACTAAAGAAGTTACCTCATTTTTTCCAACCTCGACAGATGACCGGCTACTTGATTTTTAACACATTTTCTATCTTAAATCTTAAGGTCAAATTCTTGACGTAAGAGTATCCATCGAATTAGCCTCAGATTAGCATATTTCTTCGTGAGTAAATGCTTAATAGCTTCATGATCGGTAAACACTGAAACTTTGGTACCTATAAGATATGAACGGAACTTGTCAAAAGCAAAAACTATAACAAAGAGTTCATTTTTAGTTATCGGATAATTTATCTGGGCTCCTGCAAAAGTTTTGTCTGCATAGTAGATAGGGTGAAACACTTTGTTCCTTCTTTGACCCATCATATCTCTAACAGCAAAATCGCTTGCATCACACATTAACTTAAAAGGTGAGTTCCAATCAAGTGTAACAATTATTGAGGCTAAAATTAACCGACTTTTTAATTCTTCAAAAGCTTCTAAACATGCTTTGTTAAAGTAAAAAACAATATCTTTTTCTAAAAGCAAACACAAAGGTTTAGAATTTTTTTTTTAAAATCTTTGATAAATCTACAATAAAAATCAGCATGGCCTAAGAAACTTCTAACTCCTTTCACACTAACTAAAGGTGGTAATCTTTCAATCGCGTCCATATTTGATTTATCCACTTTAATTCTATTTTTGGAAATTTTACGCCCTAAGAGAATTCCCTCCTTAACCATAAAATGAAATTTCTCCCAGTTAAGGACAAGATTTGTCTCATCGCATCTTTTAAGTGTCTTAGCCAAATTACTCAAACAAACATCATAAGTGTTACCAAAAGTAGAAAAATCATCCATGAAAACCTCAAAAAAGTTTTAACCACACCAATGAAAATATGACAGGTGCATTATATAAGCCAAAAGGCATTTACCTAAAAGTAAATGTACCACATGGGTAGGTAAAAGTAGCTTTATGTTGGTCTTCCGGGGCTACAACTATTTGGTTGTATCCCAAATATCCATCTAAAAGGCAATAAAATTCGTTACTTGCTAGTTGATCTAACATTTGATCCATAAAAGATAACGGAAAATAATCATTAGAGTGGATATGTTCAATTTTCTGTAGTCAATACAGATTCTCCAACCCATGGCAGTTCTCGTCGGGATCAACTCGTTACTTTCATTTTTGAAAATCGTGATTTCAACTTTCTTTGGTACATATTGTACCGGACTTACCCAAGAACTATCTGAGATGGGATAGAAAATTCCCGCATCTAACCATTTGATTTCCTCCTTCCGTACTACCTCTTTCATGATAGGGTTAAGTCTCCTTTGCCAATTGATTCTACCTCACTCACCTTCCTCTAAAATAATCTTATGCATACAGAAGGAAGGGCTTATACCTCGTATGTCAGCTATGGTCCAACCAATTGCCTTTTTAAATTTCTTTAAAATAGCAATCAATTGCTCCTCTTGGTGTTTTTTCAGTTCTACTGAAACAATCACAGGTAAAGTAGAATAGTTACTTAAATAAACGTATTTTAAATGGGACAGAAGTACCTTTATTTCAAGCTTAGGCGGTTCCTCGATTGACAACTTGGGTTGTGTAAATTCCCTAACTTCCAACTCTAGCAGTTTGAACTGCAGTAGTTGAACATAAATCCTCGACTTGGCTTCCATCAAATCCATACCTTCATTACCTTTTTCATCTTCTAATGGTTCAAACCCTAAAGTGTTCTCCAATGGGTTTTCTTTAAGATTGCTTTGCATAGAAACTAAGGTTTCTAATTCCTCCATCATTGAACATTCTTCTGATGGACCGGGAAATTTCATGGCCTTCAGAATGTTAAATGTTACCTTATCATCTTGAGCTCACATGGTGAGTTCTCCTTTTTGCAAATCTATCAACTTTCTTCCCGTGGCTAGGAAAGGTCTCCCAAGGATGATCGGAACTTCCTTATCTACTTCAAAGTCTAAAACAATAAAGTCAGCATGAAAAATAAACTTATCAACTCTTACCGAAACATCCTCGATATTTCTCTCGGGATATGCTAGTTGAAGTGTCACAGTAGTGGCTCTTACTTCACCTATTCCCAATAGTTTGAAAATAGATTTGGGCATCAAGTTGATGCTTGATCCAAGGTCGCACAAAGCTTTACCGCAGTAAGATTCTCCGATGTTACATGGTATCATAAAGCTTCTAGGGTCTTTCAAATTCAGAGGTAGCTTGTTCTGTAAGAACGCACCGCACTCCTTCGTCAAAGCAACAATCTCATACTCAGTAAGCCTTTTCTTCTTAGATAGAATATCCTTCATAAACTTCACGTAATTGGGCATTTGTTCTAAAGCCTCTACCAACAAAATGTTGATGTGAAGTTACTTTAGAACATCCAAGAACTTATTAAATTGCACGTGTTTTATTTGCTTATTCTGTAACACCCCTAACCCATATCCGTCACTGAATTAGGGTTACGAGGCATTTCCAGACATATTAGAACATTTCACGATCACTTCACAATCATAAGTCATACATCATCATCTCATAGTTAAACATCATCATAAAGTCCCTTCCTTAGGTCAACGAGACCTTAAACATGCATTAGGAAGAGGTCAGGACTAAACCGAACACATAAAATTTTATCGAAATTTAACATTTTTGAAGTCGCATAGGACACACGCCCGTGCGGTACAAAATTAGGCTTGGATTAAGCCACATTTCTTCTCCTACTCATGCATATCTAATCCACATCATTTTGTACCATTTCATGCATA
>CM025151.1:23154964-23174601 GCA_013467495.1 Gossypium gossypioides
CCACTAAAGCTGACAAATATTTGTGTCATATTTTCACAATAACGAAATTAAAAATTTTGGGGCGTTACATTATAAGTAAATTAAAAATTATTTCTAGAAGGAAAATAAACAACTTAAACCTAAAATAAAAGTACCTGAAAATAAATTAAACTCTTAATTATAAATAATATAAAGGTAAAAAATCTAACTTTGGGTAATTTTAAAGACTTAAACTAATGCTTTCTTCTACACATATGTGCAACCCACAAAGGCATATACAACAGTACCCTCTTTTCCCCTCAATAGAAAGAGCTTGTCCTCAAGCTCAAAGTTAGGATATGATGTAGGAAAATGGTCTAACTCGAGTAGCATCAGAAGTAGGCGAGCTAATCCATTGAACCAAGACCTCTTTTTGTCCACAATTGAGATGAGTTTGAATAACAAAAGCAGACGTATGAATGACATGAATGTCTTCAATCAGTGAAAGTGTAAGAAAGGTAGGAGGGTTTTCACCTTCAAAGACCTCAACCAAGAAACATGAAAACATAAGGAATCTTGTTTGAAGGTGATTGTAGTTTGTATATCACAAGACCAATCTTGAAAATAATTGGAAATAGCTTATAGAATTGAGGGTACGACTTATGAAATCTCGAAAACCTATGAAAACATTAGCATTGGGTCTGTAAATGAAGTTAAAGAAAACCACTCATAGAAAATTGTAACCCCCCTCACCCGACCCAATCGTCGGGCCCAAGTTGTAGGATGATACAGTTGTGGCTGGAGCAACTACAAATAATTTTTGTAACATTCAACCAATCATATATGCAAATAAGTATCATTCACATTGAAAATATGCAATAATTTTTGGGTCCCACACAAGCTTACGAAATCTCATTTACTAACCCAAGAATTAATAAAGACCAAATTGTGAAGTTTTCAAAATTTCGAATCAATGTCGCGATATCATGACCCCCACGTTGTGGCGTTGTCAAACAGTGAGTCACGTTGCGACTTCAAACATATTGATGTCACAACGTCACTTACTGTCAGTCGATGTTGCCCTTGTTTTCGCAACTTAACACTTTGGTACCTATTTTTTTGCTTCCATAACAACATTAAATGATTCCAATCAACCTTATGCAATTATAATGCGATGAAACCATGCCAATCCATACAAATTCAAACATGAGGTCAACCAAATTAACCATTCAACAACAACCAATTCAACTATCCAACTTTTGGTATATGCAATTTCAAATCTATTTTACATTTTCAAAATATATTAGTTACTTATCCAATCATGTTTCATCTACAATTTTAAGAGTAAAGCAATCCAATGGACTTGCCTTGAACTAGCCATACATACACTAAACTATGCACCATATTTAACATTCAACTTACCCTTTTAATTTATTAACCAATCTAGTTATTTCAAATAGTCCAATTTTCAAACCTTAATATGCCAAACCATTCAATAGCAAGATTATCATTTTCATAGTGTCAACATGACCAAAATATGCATCAGTAAGTTATATACCATGCCAAACATTCAAGCTCAATCATCACCACATTTACCATTTAGCTATCAACTTCAAAATTCAAAATTATATACTAAAGAGTCCTTATATATATGCCATAACCTTAAATCAAAATAAACATATTACTACCAATTCGGTGATACTGTGAGTTTTGTGATGATTCGAGTCGGCGAGTTCCACAAGTTAACGATCTACAAGGGAAAGAAAACAACTAGACTAAGCATATAGAATGCTTAGTAAGTTTGATTGAAAAATACTATACTTACCTTGTTCTTATTTAAGCATAAAGACAAACCTTTGTTTGGCAAAATTTTGGCTAGTACAAGGCATTCAAACATCAATAAAGTGAGCTTATAACAGTGTCAAAGATCATTAAATGCTACATGTAACTTAAACATACCAAGTTATATAACTTTCTTTTACCTATCACTATAGCATATTCAACCAAAAAATCATAAATCTATACCAAGCATACATATATTAAGGCAATCACATTTCTCCACCATCGATTTCATCAATACATCAATTACAATAAATTTCATTTAATGACAATTCAATTTGATTACCAAAAATACATTTCACCCTATTTTCAAGTTCCCAAATTCATTTATATTGTTTCACTCGATGAACCTTAGTAAAACGGACTCAGATATATGGGTGAACTACACCATACCAGTTGCTCGTCCGAGCTGAATATATATATTAGGTTATCCATTAGGGCTAAACCTATATCATGACATATCAGGTTACTCGTTCGATCTAAACCTGTGTCACATAATACTTAAGAATTCACAACGAATGCTGGATCCCGATAAAACCTGTGATAATTCTCGTATAAGCGCCCACAAGACCCTATTGGCATGCCAAACGTATCCTAACCTTTTACTAAGTTCACATCGGCCTCAATTTCAAATAATATAATATCATCCTTGTAATTATCCATATTTTCATATTATACGCTGTATATGATCACATGTTTCAATTACAAGCCCTATACACATTTAGACCTTGACATTTGAACCCTATACTATTTCATTATAACTAATTATCATATAACATTTAAATTCAAGTCGTACATGCTAAATTCACGATGTTCTAATTTTTGTACTAACATATATACTGGGAATCAAATGCAAAATCACACATAACTTAAAATAAAATAGTAAGTTTCATATGAACTTACCTATTAAAAATGTGAAAAAAGTGGATATTTTAAGGACTAATCCACAATTTTAGCTTTTCCTCTATTAGCTCCACTTTGATCTAAATCTTGATCTATACAATTATTTTATATAACCAATCAATGCCAAGCATTTTAATATCATGTCATGATATGTATGATCCTATCTAATTCCATTTTTTATTCCCATCATATTTTACATTTTATTCAATTTAGTCCCTGAACTTGAGATAAACATAACTTTCAATTCCTATCTTCAGATTATAATTCGATTTCTTATATTCTCTTTATGGACCTTATACTTTCTATTTTTAACAAAATTTCATGATAGGTTTCACATTTATTTAATTTGGCCCCCAATGTAAGAAAGTTAATTAACAAGCTAAATAGCTTTACAATCTAGTCCTTTTAATAATCTAAGCTTAAAATCTATCAATTTCAAACCCAATTCTTCAAGAAATCAACAATGATAACTTTCTAAAATTTTAACAGTTTCACAAATTGGTACATGGGTTAGCTAAATCAAGCTCCCATGACTCCAAATCTATAAAAATTATAAGAAAAAGACTTGAATTCACTTACAAAATCATGGCCAATGTTGCAAAATTTTTCTTAGGTTTTTCTTCTTCAAGAGATAACAAAGAAAGGATGGATGAAGAGGATGACTTCTAATATATTAATTCATTGTTTATAGTAGGTTTAGTGCTTAACTAATTTAGATTAATTAACTTTAACATGTTTTAATTAATTTAACATAATCATTAATTTTATTTAGAGGAAATTTCATCATCATCCGCTTAACCCTATTGAAAAATGGTTTATTTACTATTTTAAATCTTTGGTTAATTGCTATTTCAATCCCCAAGTCTTTTATCAATTATAACTCTATAGCGATTGGACTTTACAATTTAGTCCCTTAGTCTTTAATATATTTTTATATTAAATCCATAAATATTCATATTTAATATTTTGTGAACTCGATTTACGAGAATAATGTTTTGAAATCACATTTTTTGGCACTACTGAAAATCGGGCTGTTATAAAAATGACACATCTTTATACCCTTGTTATAGTAAGTCTTCATATGATGTTGCACCTAAAGAAGTTTGCTCTCGATGTCTTGCGAAGCCTTATCCTTGTGTATCAATGCAATATCAATAGTTTTAAGACATGAATAACCTGCCACATAAGACAGTAGACAAGGTGGATCATGACTATAAATAATCCGGAAAGAAGTTGTTTGAAGCATATAGTGGTAGGAAGTATTATAACAATATTCAACCAATGACACCCATACAACCCATTTCTTTTGAAAATCCTTGATGAAAAACGAAGACACATTTCTACTGTGTGGTTGACTTCCTCTACTTATCTATCTATTTAGGATTGTAAGTAATGGAAAGCTAAAGTTTGGACCCATTTAGATGAAAAAGCTCCTTCTAATATACACTAGTAAATACTACGTCTGTGTCACAAGTAATAGTCTTATGTAAGCCATTAATGCTATGGATAGGAGTATTTTTTTTACACATGTTGTAGTGTATGATTTAGTAATAAACTAATTCAATTGGTAATATTTAGCCACTCCCATGACTTATTTTTAGTAAAATGAAAGAATTTTTTTTTTTTGCTTATTTTGAAGAGTTCTTATTTTTTTTGCAAGAGTTTTTATTTATCTTTCTAATTTCAAGTTTAAATTTATACTATTTTTTATTTTATGTCTAACTATTTTAATACATAGGTCACAAATAATTTTTTCCTCATGTTATTACACTAGCAACCAATCAAGGCATAAATGAACATTGTGTGTTATGATCTAGAGTTATGGATCAAGCCACTAGACGATTTGTAGGAAAATAGTTTGAGTCGGCATGGTTTTTCCCTTTGTTTTTGTTTCTTCCCCATAAACCTATAATGAACAAGTGGAACAAATCGAAGGGAATTCCCTACCTTAAACTTGTTAAGAGAGACTCTTAAACCTCTAAATATTGGAATAAATTTTAACTTAATTTTATTTCTATCAATTAGTCTCTTAAATAAAGGTTACATAAGTTTACTTGCTTGAATAAAAGACTTATAAGCTAAGAAATTAAAAAAAAACTCTAAATAAAGAAATAATCCTAATATATCTTTAAAATAATTTTATTTAAAAAAGATCTCCTAAAGATATGAAGTACTCATTAATAAAATATCCTAATACTTTTAATAAAATAATAAACTAATTTAATAATTAATTAACGTCTAACATTACTCCCCTTTTGGAAGAAAAGCTTGTGTGCAAGCTTGATATTGAATAGCTCATGCTTTTTTTTACCTGTTATTGCATGTTAGGATATTTTAGTTTCCCTATACGCCTCTTCGTTCTACCATCTCTGTACAAGTATGGTTCATCACAAGTGTAACAAGGACCCTTGTCTCTTTGTTTTGCCATCTCTATACAAGTCAACTTTTTAAAAGAAGGAGGGTTTGTCTTGCTAGCATTGGAGTCTTTTGCCAATGTCCAACTCCCATCCGTATTGACTTTTTACGTTGCAATGGGTGTTACGACATAAGTTCCCCTCGAGTTTGAGATTATATTTTTTCTCATTGTTTCAAGTCGTAGGTAGATTTGGTTAGTTGTTTTTTTCTCAAACATTCATGCCAAGTTTATTTCCCAAATTAAATTTGGAGGATTTTGCATCTCTACACTTATCCGAATGGAACTTGACAACTTTGTGGTAAATGTGAACTTGTTGATTTACTCGCACAGATTTAGTATGAACTAACAACTCTTGAAATCGACATTTGTATTCCTCTAACATGGTTTTTCTCAACTGTACTGATTCCTCAAGGGGGTTATCACACATTGGCGGCCAAAATCTAGCCACACGGCACTTTTTGAAGGAAACCTATGAAAGACTTGGTTCCTCCTTGTCCATATGGTAAAATCACACTTGTGTTTCTCCTATTATGTGGATTGTTGCCAATCCAACTTTATTTGCCTCAGCTATTTTCTAATTTAAGAAAAAAATTGTCACACTTATGCAACCAAATAAAGGGATCTTTTATACCATCAAAGGTAGGAAAGTCTACCTTTGTAAATCACAACACTATTCCTACTTATTGACTCTATCATGTTTTCTTGCCTAATCGGTTGACTATTGATTTGGTTGACGCTACTGTTTCTTCCGCCAAACCCCTATTTCCTTTCATGATTCTAGTTGGAAGCCATCAATTATTTTCTAACTTGTCAATACTTTTAACCATCTTAGAATCAAATTCTTCCAGTTTTGCATCAAATTGCTCTGAAGTTGGAATCGCCCATTGTGTTGGGATCTAAGGTCAAATTGTTATAGCCTCGAGTTATGGAATGAGTTAATAGAGGATTTGTAGGAAAATCATCAAAAACAATGGGGCTTTTCCCTTGTTTTTGTTTCTTTTGTGTGAACCTATAATAAATAAGTGAAACATGTCGAAGGGAATTCTAGACTTTAGACTCATTAAGAGAGAGTTTTAAACCTCTAAATACTAGAATAAATTTTGATTGAATTTTACTGCTATCGATTAGTCTTTAAAAATAGGTTACATAGGTTTACTTGTTTGAGTAAAAGACTTAAAATCTAAGAAAATTAAAATGAGGACTCCAAAAAAAGAAACATTTTTCATATCTTTATAAAATATTTTTAATTAAGAAAGATCTCCTAAAGATATAAAATACTTACAAATAAAATCTCCTAATACTTTTAATAAAATAATATACTAATATAATAACTAATTGAAGTCTAACATTGTGCTTAAAACTTGGGCTACTCGAACAACTGTATATAGTTGTGTTAATGGAGGAAGATGTGCGTACTTTGACAATTGATTCACATCGATCAAAAAGTTGATTAACCATAAGATTTGGATAATCCATCAATAGAATCCATGTAACCATCAAACCACACTTGTGTAGGAAGCTAGAGTGGTTGAAGCAAACCTATTGGACTTATGTGGTTGGTCTTATTACATTAACACATTAGGCAAATGACACATATGCAACAATATCAAACCTCATGCCCTTAGCAACAATATCAAACTTCATGCCCTTACATTAAAAATCCCCACAAATATTGTGTAGAGGTTTTTGAATACCTTCATGTACGCCACCATGGAAAGTAGATAAGATGGTAGAATCAATGAAGTGTTTGGAAGTAGATAAATACAATCCTTGTGCAACATGTCCATTATAGCCTAGTGATTCCTTAATTCAACATTTTCAACTTGACTATGCAACTCTTTTAATGTATCTAATTTGATAATTTTCTTTCAAACTACATCACATAATAAGATTTTTGGTTGGTTGATTGCAAAAACATATATATCTTCAACTTGAGAGATAAAAGCATCAACTGCCTTGTTAAGTTGGTC
Source organism: Gossypium gossypioides (assembly GCA_013467495.1). Classification (NCBI taxonomy): domain Eukaryota; kingdom Viridiplantae; phylum Streptophyta; class Magnoliopsida; order Malvales; family Malvaceae; genus Gossypium; species Gossypium gossypioides. Next base: position 23,162,051 of record CM025151.1, read on the forward strand.
AATTGGTACACCATGCTAAAATAAAAACCTATCAATTTACTAAGCCAATGGTGTTGTGTTGGGGTAGAAAGGCATTTCTTAAGTAAATATTTCAAACTATAGTGATTAGTTAGGATAAGAAAGACTATCCCTACAAGTATGCCCCCAATGTTACACTTATTTAGCAAGGCCAATGAACTCTCTTTCATAAGAGTCTAAATTTTCGTGTTGAATAACTAACTATCTATTAAAGAATGCAATTGAGTGGTCATTTTGTTACAAAATAGTCACTATACCTCTGGTTGAAGCATTACACTCTACGACAAGCTCAATATCAAATTAGGCAACTGTAATATTGGAGTTGCCACAAGGTATTGTTTTACTTTATCAAAAGCAACTAAAGGAAACTCAATTCGCTTGAAAGAATTATTTTTAAGCATATTGGTTAAGGGAACAATCAATTATCCATAATGAATAATAAATTTACAATAATATACAATCAACCCTAAAAATCCTTTGAAAGAAGAGATTGTGGCTGTGGCCAATAGAAGATAGCTTCAATATTGCTAGTATGAACCCTTATGTCACAGACCATGGATTAAAGCCTGTTATGATTACACAAAGAGCATCCCATGGAGGTCAATAGATTAAATGAGACTCATTCGACCTACTTGAATTAGCTCAATTTCTGGAACATGTGGAGAAGCTCGTCTACTTGAAACCTTGGTGGTCGAGTGAAACAATTATGGAAAAGTAGGACTACCTTGATAAATATGGAAAATAATCTTAGAATATTTGTAATCTGATAAGATTTGATTTTGTAATCTTAAGAGATTTAAATCCCTTAAGAATCTCAATTGTAGATAGACTTTAATCTCGATCGTCGATGTAACTCAATATGTACCATTGATTTTGGGGGAGCTCAATTATAAATAGATTCCTTCCCCTTCATTTGTAATCATCCCATTCTTTGTATTCTTTCTTGAGTAATAGAATACTTTGAGAGAATTTACTCAAACACTTGGTGTGCTTTGCTTTCTTGTGGCATTTTTTATTCTTTCTTTACTCTTTTATTTTGAGTTGTTTTCTCTTTATTTTTAGTGCCTTGGAGAAATTCTATTGAGAATTCTCAATTTGCGAGAGTTAGGTTGACTTAGGTGGATTTGAAACTAAGAAATTTCCTAAGGCCACACAATTGCGAGACAAAAGTTCTAGCCTCATAACAGTTGGTATCCGAGCTAAGGTTTGAAGGTATTATTGAGATGACAAAAAGAGTAGATGAGTAAAACATCCCGATTAAGACCCGTGCTGGGTGGGCATAAAAAATAGTAGATTGAGAGATATGTTGTCGACTTTGGACAATCGCGTGGTCTACCTTGAGAAATCCATTGGTGAAGTGAATGAAATACTTAGGGTAGTGGGGACATGCACTAAGGAGTTAGAATCGACATAGAGCAGTTTAGGGAATATGTAGTGGAGGAAAAAAAATACTACTGTGGGTAAGTTGACAAAAAAGAATGACACTCTTGAAGCTGGGATGATATTTATAAAGGAGGAAACTGAGGCCACGACGAGGGCTTTGAGCACAAGGATTGAAGAGCTCGAGGGAAAGTTTGTTGTGTGTCGAGTCCCCGTGGGTAAAGGGGTGTTGAGTGCAACACTAAATCAAGAGGTTGATGTCCCTAAACCAGATAATTTTAAGGGGGCAAAGTCTGTGAAGGAAGTGGACAACTTCTTGTGGGAGATGGAGCAATACTTCTGTGTTATGGGCATCAAGGATGATGATGCTAAGGTAAACACTGTTGCTAGATATTTTATTGATTTCACGCTTTTGTGGTGCGGCGTAGGTCTACAGATGAAAGGCGTGGTTAGGCCACAATTGAAACATGGGAGGAGTTCAAAAAATAGTTCAAGGAACAGTTTTAACTCCAATATGCCGAGATGGAAGCTCGAGCTAAGTTACGTTGGTTTTCGCAATACGTCACAATTCGGGAGTATGTGAAGGAGTTTAGTGAACTAATTATCCAAATCACAAATGTGAGGCTTGGTTCGACCATGCGTGGGATTGAAGCGAAGAAGGGCAAAGAGAATGAGAAGAAGCCAGTGAAGTGCTTCTTATGTTGTGGTCCACATAGGATGCGAGACTATCTAGAGTGAACTAAGTTGTCTACAGTCACTAAAGAATGTGAAGTGGAGTCAGAGAGTGAGACTTTGAAGCTTGGGTCAATGATACTTAGTTTTGTTGAGGCAATGAGGGATCACGAGTATAAAGGGTTGATGTTTGTGGACATCAACATCACATACCAAATGAGGAGTGCTCTTGTCGATACGGAGGCATCTGATCTGTTCATTTCGAAGAAAGCCTTGGGTAAAATTGGCCTTTTAGCTAGAAAATCAACTAAGAGGATCAAGACGATTAATTCGAAAGAGGTGAGAGTAGCACAAAAAGTAGAGCTATAGATCAGTCAGTGGAAAGGCAAGAAGTACTTTGAGGTAATTCACTTAGATGATTATGACTATGTTCTTATTTTGATTTTCCTTGATAAGATTAATGCTTTTTTGGTTTCTTTTGAGGATTGTATATTTATCTTGGATACCCGACAACAAAAATGTGTTGTGCCGATAAGTCGGCACATTAAAGGTGGAACCAAGATACTGTCAGCAATCCAACTAGCCAAAGATGTTCATGGTGGACAGAACATTGACTCAGTAGATCGAAGAAGTGCTTTAGGGACCCCCTTGAAAATGCTAGAGAGGTGACAAATCGATATGAAGCCTTTTAAGTCATCAGTGGGGCTATCACCTAAGAGAGGTGGGTTGTGCATCAGACCTTGGGAGCAAAGTGGTGATGCAAATCAGGCGGTCAAATTGAGTAAATAAGACAATTGAGGTACATCTCAAACATTTATCTAATGTTTTCATTATGACTTACCATTGACTTGGCAAGGACACAGGGACCTTTTTAGTGTTCTGAAGAGGGTAAGTCGAGGGAATTACAAATCGGAGTTGGTGAGAAAACTCAAGGTTAACCCAGTGTTCAATGTGGCATTCCGAAGCTTATTTGTGTGGATCAAAAGGATCCCGATCGATGCAAGTCACAATATGGGCAAATAAGAGAGGTAGACTCTTACGAATGAGGTGTACCAAAGAAGAGAGAAACAATTCGAGTTAGGAGACAACAAAAGCCAAAACAAGTGTTCTAAGGGGTGAGACTACCTGACAGAGAGGCTACTTAGGAATCAACCGAGGCATTAAGAAAGTTTTGAGGTGATTCAAACTGATACCATTCCGAAGAAGTAATGAGGGCATTACGAGAATGGGTGGGGGAGAATTTCACGAGCCACAAATCAAAACCCCTGACTATTGCACAAAAAGAAACTTATGGAGCTCAATCGATTAAATAGGACTCATTCGACTCAGTTGAACTGACCCGATTTGTGGAACATGTAGAGAAACTCATCTACTTGAAGCCTTTGTACCCCAATGAAGCATTTATTGAAAATTAGGACTACATGGTAAAAATGGAAAGTAATCTTAAAAGATTGTAATATGATAAGATTTAATTTTTTAATTTTAAATGATTGAGTCAATCCGTTAAGAATCTCAATTGTATATAGGCTTTAAGCTCAATCATTGATGTAACTCAATTTGTACCATTGGTTTTGTGGGAGCTCAACTACAAATAGATGTCTTCCCTTTCATTGGTAATCATCTCATTCTTTGTATTCTTTCTGGAGTAACAAAATACTTTTAAAGCATTTATTCAAACACTTGGTGTGCTTTGATTTCTTGTGGCATTATCTGTTTTTTCGTTTCTCTTTCATTTTGAGTTGCTTCCCCTTTCGATGCCTTGGAGAATTTCTATCGAGAATTCTCACTTTGTGAAAGTTAGGTTGACTTAGGCGAATTTGAAACCATGAGATTTCCTAAGGCCGCACGGATTGCAATACGAAAGTTCTAGCCCTGTAACCATTACACCAACTATTAAAATTAAGTGTCCTAACATGCAACCTAGATTATTCAAAAGGAAAACTTAGAATGCTTTAGATCAAGGAGATGAGCATGCAATAATTCAATTGCTATCTATACATGGTCCTCTTATGTATCTATAAATATAAATATCATCAAAGAAAACTATCACAAAGTGATCTAAATTAGCATGAAATACCTTGTTCATGAGAATCTGGGAGATACAATAGGCATTAGTCAACTTGAATGGCATAAAAATGAATTCAAAATGCCTATGATGTGTGTGGAATGTTATTTTTTGAACATATGTAGGAAACATGTGTACTTAGAAGTAATTAGACATGAAATCTAAGGTTTTAAAATACCTTACCCTATATAGTTCATCGAGAAGCTCATCTATAACTAGAATTGAGGATTTATCCTTCATAATTTTGACATTCAATTCCTTGTAATGCATAAAAAACATTAAGTCCTATCTTGTTTTTGTACTAACAAAACAGATGAAGAGAAAGGGAACTTACTAAGTTGTATATTCCCTTGTAGAATCATTTTTGTACATTGTCGCTAAATTTATCCTTCTGTGAGGATATCTATAAGGTTTGACCATTACTAGTGCAGATCTTGGTAGTACACAAATTTGATGGTCACACTAACTCAGAGGTGATAGGTCTGCTGGTTCTTGGAACAAGTAATAAAACAAGTCATCAGAATCATTTCTTGGAGTGAATTTTTTGTCCCTGATGCATAACTTGCGTCCTTCCCACTTCAAAATTCATTATGAGTGCACTAAAGTCCCAAATAATATGTCGTAATGTTTAAAACCATTTAATATCCAACTCAGTATCAAACCAATCTGAAGGAAGCATATAAAAGTTTGCAAAAAAATTCATGAGAAACAATAGAAATGAGTAACCAAGAGCAAACCTCTTTACTTGGTACCTTCTTACCATTAGCAATTAACACATTAACATTAGGTAAGGTGTTACCCGAAGTGTAAAATGTAGAGCAGTTGTACCAATGAAGTTGTGCATACTTCTTGAAACTACCAAATTTAACAAAGGTTATCCTTTAATCATAGCCCATAACTACATAGTCTTAACATGTGTCTGGCCATTAATTGTTGGAAAATTTCAGTGGAGACGATAGAACTAAAGACTTATATGGAAATAAATAGTAGAATTTGACGCGTGGATGACGCTTTCCAAAGAGAACTATTTGTCCCCACACAAAGCTTCTAGAAGGTTAAGACAAAGGTCCTCCCGAGATACAATGAAGTTTTGAATTTCCTTTGATTAGAAAAATTGAGGAATTCCCTAAGTCTCACTCTAGTTCTGTAAATAGGATTGATTGTAATTGTAATTTGTTAGCACCATAGACCATCAATTTATATGCACTCAAAAGATACTATTTTTAAGAATCCCAACCCTTCATGTTGGACATACTTCGTAGAAGAAATATGTCTCATGAAAAATATATCCATTGAATGATAAATTATCACTTTCTAAATGTATCTGATTGAATGATAAATTAACACTTTCCAAAATTGAATAAGTGCTCATCGAAAATTAAATTTGCAATCTATAATTCCCAACAATCCCCCACTAGATTGCTAATTCCAGAAAATAAGTACATAACGATTATGCATAAAGAAGGGTGTCCGCAGATTAAACCTTCTTTCAGTGCAAACTCTCAAAGTATCAACAAAGTGAATAGTGGCTAGCCGTTTGAACCATCACTCTTAAAATCAATATCAGAAAATTTTCACAAATAACCGTAAAGTATTAGAGTAAGAGTTTAATTTGCTTTAGCACTATGGCCATGTGCTCATCCCGTTTCATGAACATGTATGGGAGAAAACCATAAAGAAAATCTCGTTGAAGTGGCACCACGTCCTGTCCATATAGGTGGATTTCATGAAAATTAATGTCCATCCATTAAGAGTAAAACTCATCCTCCTAAATATAAACACTAAATCCTAATCATTAGTGTACGTTGTCATTCGATAACTTGTTATTAGCCTTTTAACCTTGACAAGTGATTAGAATGGTTTTAATCTCATCTTAGTGGTGGTACTCTTAACCAAATCCCTTAACAAACCTTTTGTCAATGGATCTGCCAAATTGTCAATTGATTTAACATAGGTAACAATTATCACACCATCCCTAATCAATTGTAAAAATCCATCCCGATGTGGACTTATTGTCACTTAGACTTGTAATCCAACTTGCATCTGAGTAACTTCTAGTACTGCGGGATAATCACTATAGAATAATCCCAAATTTTTTGTTTTCTTAAGATATCCAAAATTCCTAAAAATTCCTTTCCAATTATCGGTACTAGGACAATTTGTAAATCTCGCCAATTTGCATACAGTAAATGTGATATCAGGTCTAGTGCAATGCATTGCATACATTAGACTTCTGATTGCGCTGGCATACTTAAGTTGCACTATAGCCCTGCCATTATTCTCACTTAATTTGAAGTTTGAATCGTATGGAGTGTTCAAATCCTTGATATTCAAGTGTTTAAAATTTTCCAATACTTTCTCGACGTAGTGAGATTGGCTTAGTGCAAAGCGCTTTTCATGCTTTTTTCACCTTTATACCCAGAATTGTATCTACCTTGTTGAGATCCTTCATCTTAAAATTTGAGGCTAGATACTCTTTGGTCTCACGAACACCTTCCATGTCCGTACCAAAAATAAAAAAATTGTCTACATAAAGACAAATAATTACACCATATCTATCGGTGAATTTAGTGTAAATACATTTATCTACACCATTATGTAAAAAACCATATGACAAGATAACCGAATCATCTTATGCCACTGTTTAGGCGCTTGTTTTAAACCATATAATGACTTGATCAACTTACACACTTTATGTTCATTCCGAAGAAGCATAAAACCTTCTGGTTGCTTTATGTAGACTTCCTCTTTTAGATCACCATTCAAAAAAGTCGTCTTAACATCCATTTAATGTACATGTAACTTATAGATAGATGCAAGTGCTATAAGAATTCGAATGAATGTCATCCTAGCCATTGGTGCATAAGTGTCAAAATAATCTAAGCCTTCCTTTTGCCTAAATCGTTTAGCCACCAACCTAGCCTTAAAGGTTGGAGAACCCCTTGTTGGAGTATTCTTCCTTTTAAACACTCATTTACACCTGATAGGCTTCGATCCTTGAGGAAGATCAACTAGTATCCAAGTATTGTTGGATAATATTGAATCTATTTCATCATTGATCGCCTCTTTCCAAAATGCTGCATCCCTAGAAGTCATGGCTTTACCATAGGATTATGGATCACCATCCACATTAAACATTATGGGGATCTTCCTAATTATGAATTTTCTATTTCCCTCAACAAGGAATGCTAGAGATTGCGAGGAAATGAAATTAAGACCAAAGTCCTTTACTTTTCTCACTCTTTGACTTTTCCTTGGCTCCGTATCCTTATTATCACAAAGACTTCTTTTGGTTTGATCACTTGAGATCATTGGTTGATATTCTTTTTTCGAATATATTTAATCATTAAAAGCCTTATTTTCAATGAATACAACATCTCTTGTTTCAATTATCGTATTTGACACTAAGTCAAGAACACGATAGCCTTAGAGTGTTGGGCATATCCAATAAATGCACTATTGATGGCTCTTGGACCTAACTTTGTTCTCCGTTGGTTGGGAACTCTATAGTAAGCCAAACACCCCCACATTTTGAAATAATCTAAGTTTGACATTTGACCATTCCATAACTCATATAGAGATAGTTGAATTTTCTCAATGGTATTCTATTAAGAATATAACACGCAGTCAATAATGCTTCACCCCATAGATTATATGGAAGTTTAGCATTTAACAATATCGAGTTAACCATATCTACTAAAGTATTGTTCTTTCTTTCCGCCAAACCATTTTGTTACAGAGTATAAGGCGTGAAACACTCATGTACCACACCTTGTTCCTCACAAGATACATTAAATTCATTTGAAAAATATTCACCACCTCTATCACTATAAAGCACTTTAATTTTCTTACTAAACAAATTCTCAACCTCATTTTTAAAACATTTAAACATATCAAACGCATTGTCTTTACTTCTCATGAGATGCACTTAAGTAAATTTAGAGAAGTCGTCTATAAAAGTGATAAAATATCGTTTTCCACATCTTGTTAGAGTTCCATTTAATTCACAAACATTTGAATGAATTAAATCTAACACTTGCGAATTCCTTTCACACTTATTAGGAAATGGCTTCTTGGTAATTTTTGATTGAATACAAATTTCACATTTATCCACAAACTCATCATTACTTAAACTTATATAACCATTCTTCTGCATATATTATAAAGTTTTAAAATTAAAATGTGCTAAACGTGCATGACACAATGGATAAGATTCAACAATATAAGCAGAAGAGTTAAATTTATTCATATCAATGCTCAACTTGAACAAACCCTCATTACAATATCCATTTCCTACATATATATCACCCTTAAGCAAGATAAACTTATCGGATTCCAAGATAATCTTGAACCCCTTGTTACACAAAGTACTCGCGGACACTAAATTCTTTCTCACATCAGGAACATGCAACACATTGGTCAAATTCAATTTCTTCCCAAATGTGAAGTTAAGTTCCACCGCCCCTTAACTAAGAACCTTAACCGATTGATAGTTGCCCATAAGCATTTCATGGTTTGCCACTAGTTCATAACTCTAGAATTATTGTCGATCATTACACACATGGAAAGTAGCTCCGGAGTCGAGCCACCAATTACAGGACTTATCAGTCATGGCTATGTTGAGTTTAGTAATCATACCAATCTCTAAACTCTCGATCCCTTCTGTAACCATGGCCACTAAGTCCATGTCCTCCATCATATTGGATTTGGAAGTTGTGGCATCTTGCTTCTTTTTGAGAAGTCAGTAATCCTTAATATAATGTCCTTTCTTATTGCAGTTATAACAATTGCGAGATTTTTTCTTCTTGTATTGCATGTCCTTGGTCTCGGATATGGCCTTTCGATTACCATTTTGAGAGTTCTTGGACTCCCTCACATGGTTCACTTTAAAACTTTGGGCACGATACACCGCATCATGCTTCCTAGTTTCCTTTTCAATATGTAAATGTCTAAGTATTTTCTCTACAGTGAAGTCCTCTGCCATATGCAAAAGTTTCTTCCGATAATTGTTCTAAGATGAGGACAACTTCGAGATGATGGCCCCGACTTGTAACAATTCTGGAATAACAACTTTCAAGTCACGAAGCCTGCTTACAAGGACTTTTAATTCATGGACTTGATCCATGATTGGGATACGATCAAGCATTTTGAATTTGAAATACTTCATCATTAAAAATTTATCAGTAACTTGTCGCTCGGTGTTTTATTTCTCTTCAATAGCTTTCCATATTTCCACCGAGGATTGCATCAACATGTAGAGGTCATACAATCGATCAGACAAGGTGTTGAAGATGTGTCCTCAACATGTGAAATTGTCTTCTTCGCGCTTTTTCTTGAGTTCAACCACTTTTGTAATTTCCTTAAAGTTTGCATTGGAGGCAAGATCCTCCACAAGTTGTAGGGTTGGATTCAGAACGTATGCCACATTTAAAATAGTAAGAAGGAACAACATCTTGTCTTTCCAACGATTGAAGTTTGAACCATCAAATCGGTCAAGTTTCACAAACTCTTGGTTCATCACTTTGAATGTTGTGTTAGCCTCCGTCACCATCTCCAAAATAGTTCTATTTGATTGTTGGAAAATTTAAGTGGATATGATAGAACCGAAGACTTATATGGAAATAAATAGTAGACTTCAAGGCATGGCTGACGCTTCGCAAAGTGAACTATTGGCCCCTACACAAAATTGCTAGAGGGTTAAGAGAAAGGTCCTCCCAGGATACAACGAAATTTTGAATTTCTTTTGATTAGCAAAATTGAGGAATTCCCTAACTCTCACTCTAGTTTCTGTAAATAGGATTGATTGTAATTGTAATTTGTAAGCTCCATAGACCGTCTATTTGTATGCACTCAAAAGATAATATTTTGAAGAATCACAACCCTTCATGTTGGACATACTTCGTAGAAGAAATATGTCCCATGAAAATATATCCGTTGAATGATAAATTATCACTTTCCAAAATTGAATAAGTGCTCATCAAAAATTAAATTTGCAATCTATAATTTCTAACATTAATAACATGTAAGGAAGTTTCAGGTTTTGCTTCTCATACTTATTCAATATTCTCCGATATATCTTCCAATTCTAACCATAATAACATTTTGCATTGGTGAGTGGTGAAATAGGGCTTATCACAATTATAGCATCACCCTTTAAATCTACATTATACCATATCAACTCTTCTTAAACACCTTATGACTGAAGACACGACTATAGTTGTTGAAGAACTAGTAACTATAGTATTTGACGTATCCGTCTGAACTAACATCTATCGCAAGTTTGACAACCCAAAACTTGTTTGAGCATTTAGCCATGCCCCTTGTTGATTATTAAGGACATGTAACAATTGTTGTTTTTATTCAAAAGTTCTAGCGAGACTCATAGCCATAAAAAAATTAAAGTGCATTTGAAAATCAAGTCGAATAGAACCATCCTGCCTAGCCAAGAATAATCCAACATTTTGATCTGACCAAACATAATGACCAACCCTTGCCAATTCTTCCTAAAGTTACGGCTAATAGATCTCTGTTATTCCTGTTTGCTTCATACTAATCAAGTCTCCTAAGATACTGCTACTTACCGAAGGACCAAAACGAAGGGAACAAAAATTATGAAACTCTAACCAGTACGTCATACACCCTTCCAATTTTATTTGACAATACCAAAGTTGTGCCTCTCTTAGCATGTGGAAAGCTGTTTAAGCCTACCTTTTCTACCTCATTGGTGCATTGGTTTTCGAAAAAGTCTTCACATTGATGCAACCAGATCAAGGGATCTTCTGATATGCCAAAATTAAGGAAAACCGGGTTTGTATACCTGGGAATAGTTCTTCCAACTGGTGGAATCATCTCACCCATTGGTGGTGGCGCTACACCTCCATTAACAATGGGTGATTGGTGTGTCGGGTCTAATCGTGTTGCCAGATTGTTTGCGTTTCTATCTCTAACAGTTGAGTTACTTCAGTCAGAAGTTAAAGTTTTAATTTGTTCTTGCATTTTGAGAGTCAATCCCTGGAATTGGTTGTCCATATGATCTTATAAGTTGACAAATGTAGTCTTCACCATGAAGTTTGTATAAGCTCGGGTGTCATCGCCCATTTTGATTGACTCTGATGTCGAATTGCTAAAAACATGCGGATGAATGATGGAAAAGTCAAAATCAATTACCTTCCCCTTATTACAATTCTTGGGATGACCTATGGTGATTAATGATTCAATTGTTCAAAGGGAGACTAAAACCTTTAGAACTCGTTTAGGGAGAGACCTAGATATCTTGAATGAAAGATAAATATTCTGCTTACGTTTTCTTCCTCAACACGTCCCTTAAATATGGACTAGTTACACCTAAATTAAAAGTTTGTAGAAGAAAAATAAACAACTTAAATCTAAATTAAAAGTAGCTTAAAATAAACCAAAGCCTAAAGGAAAAGTAAAGTAAAGTAAATATTTGTAACTACTTGCCTTATCTTGTGTAGCTCAAAAAAAATGAAACTAATCAAATGCATATATATTTGATGCAGTCTAAGTTTGGGTTGGATGATCTGAAGGCTTGACTATGGAAGAATTAAATGTTTAATAATGAGGACCGATATGATGCCTTTTATTTACTTATTATCTTTTTAATTTTTTTTAATTTTGCTTTCCTTAAAATTATTAAATAGTTAAAATGGTTTTATCATATTTCATTATTTATTTGTGTCAAATTATAGAGTAAAAATATGGATGTCTTAGATGCTTTAAATTTCTATACACTTATTACATTTGGAATTTAGTGTCATTTTTTATTTTCAAGATTTTATAAGTCTCTCTACTTTTCGAATTTTTAAATTTATATCCGATTGTTATCGTCATTTAAATTCTTATATTAAATTCATAGTATGACATTTTGAAATTTAAAAAATTACATTCATTTGGTAGTCATGTAATAATAAAAATAACGGTGAAAATACTGATTAGGATTTCCTCTTAAAAACACTTATTCAAACTCGTCATAATAAAATAATTTTGGAATAAATCTCAATACTATAATAAACTTTGGTCTAATGTGGAATTTCATATACGAACTTTGATTTTATGCAATTCTATATATTGAATTTTGATTTGATCCAATTCTCTTATAAATTATTAACACAATTATCAATATAACATCATTTTATGTTTATATATTGCATATACAAATAATTATACTTATTCAATATAAATTAAATGGATATATTTATTTTTTTTAAATGTGTATAGTTGAATCAACATAAAAAATTCATATATGCACTTAAACCACAATCAAAGTTTTATGTATTTAATTTCACCAAATCAAAGTTCATTTATCGAATTGTACATTAAATCAAAGTTAATGTATAATTTTGAGATTTGTCTCAATAATTTTTTTGTTGGAGTAATGTTTTTTTAGAAAATTTGA
>CM025151.1:23264159-23282695 GCA_013467495.1 Gossypium gossypioides
TTTTGCGTTTCGATGATTTTTGGCATTTGGTATATGTTTTGATACTGAACTGGACTTCTTGACTAGCTTTTATGTTGAATTTTGAGGACCAGATTTAAATGGTTTAAGTGTTATACAATACTTGCATATTGAGATTTTTGATATATTAAGTTCAATACCATGTGAATGCATGTTTTAGTCTTGTTATAATATTTCAAATATGTCCATGTAAATTTGGTTGCATGTTGATCATGTTTAGGTGCATTTAAAGGGAAAATTGCATAACTTGAAATGCCATTTTTTTGTACTTTTGGACTGATGTCTCGAGACATCAAGAACATGTCTCGAGACCATAATAAACTTTCCTTACATTTAATGCATTTATGGGATAAGTCTTGAGATTATCATGCAAGTCTTGAGACATAAAGTGCCAAGTCTTGAGACATGGTGGCCCTATCTCTAGGCATAAAACACCGAAGCTAAATTAGTACATGTTCGAGCTTAAATCTTACGACTTGAGGCCAAGTCTCGAGACATGGGGATCAAATATCGAGATATTCAACTTCGTAGTAAAAAAATTAAAATTTGGAAGGAATGTATAGAACATTAACTTATATCTTGCTAATTTGACCCAAGATTCATAATCTGGAGCTGTGTTTGATCAATTTTTACCCCAAATTGTTGTATGGGTGCCCATTTAAGTTCATTTATTTGTTCTTAACACTTGTAATATCTTTTAACTATGTTCTTCGTGCTTTTTTTTTATATTTAGCGTTGGTGATAGTTTTAATTTCTATTTGAGTTACTTTGGCAATAGATGCGACACCTTACATCAGGTCAACTTTCAGGTCAGGTGTAGGGTGTTACTTACCTTTAGCACCACCCTCCATCATATCCAAAGGATATAGAATCTCCATTTGATTTTCCACATGTCCCCATTGTCATACCCTAAATCTAGCAGACTCGATGAGAAGACCTGTAGATGTGAAGTTATTTATTTGGTGTAGAGTAGTCCGCCCATTTGCAGTCTTTCAACGAATAAAAGTTGGTGTGAAGCATCCATCATGTAAGTAATTAAATATTTTATCTCAAGTTATTCTACTAATTAAGAAAAGATTATGATGAGCAAAGAGTAAGCCTTGTAAGATTTACCGCTAAATGTATAGTATGCCTGGTTTGCCTCAACACTGTGCGAATTTGGTTTTAGTAATGTGATTTGGTTAGGAGCCAACTGAATTGACTGATCAAATAGCTTATGTACATGATCCTCATTTATATTTCTCTCAGATCTTTGTAGGCCATTTATTAGGACAAATTTTGGATACAATTGACACTTGTAAAGTTCTACTAAAGGGAACTGGGTGTATATATAATTGGAGAGAAGGGTTCGTCTAGAGGGTTTTCTTCATTCATTGTTACTCTCTAGTTCTCTTTCTTAAACTTAAATGTTCGCTTCTTCTTTATGTAAGTTAGAAGCTAAGGTTTTGAGTTAACTAGTGGATATTTCACCTCCTAGTAAGTCTGATAGCTCTGCATGTTAAGTTTTTGAAAGAATATGGTTGTTAAGAAGCACATAAACAGTAAGTTATGAATAATAAGCCCGACATGGGGGTTGTTTGTAATTGAGGCGTTAGCAATTTGTCTGCAAATAGGTTTTTATGGTAGTTCCATGTTCTTTAAGCAATTAATGCTACTAGTTTTAAAGGGATGTTCAAGTTAGGCATTCCAAGCTGTGGTCTAAGTGAGTATCAGGTGAGACCTTGGTCTCAACTCCTATAATTATTTCATAAAGTTCTTCTTATGATTGATGTTCTAGTAATGATGCATGAGTTCTTAAATGACTTTTGAATGTATATATGTGATATTCGTATAGTGTCTGTGGGACTTTGAGTGTGTGATGTGCTATATGTATGAGTGCATATGATTCTGTAAAGCAAATGTATGTATGTGCACGAAACATACATTGTAATGCATGTTCATATTGATGTGGTTTAAACAATTAAAGCAATATATTTGATTAGGAAAATGAGTATAGCCTACACGAATGTCTACGTATGTTAGATGTACGATGTGTGAATGAAAATGTTAGAGAAATGGGGGTTTAACGAAGTATTTAGAGATTAGGTGTTGTGTGTTTTGACACCGCAGTGGTATGCAATGAAGTCCATCGGGACAATAAACACAAAATTTCAGTATGACAATTTTGAGGAAAGACCATGGCCATGACACATTCTAGAAAGGGCAGATGAGCCACATTTATCTACTGGGATTTCTGTGTGTCCTAGGGCAATGATGGGAAAACCTTATGCGATGATGAGTTTAGGTAAATCCATATCGGAAACACGACAGTTCATCTGATGCCTTGGTGGCAACCAAATAGAGCCTTTTTAAGCAGGTTATCTGTGACGCCTTTGTGACATATTTTGTAAGTGCCTTTGTGGCATATTCTGTCAGTGCCTTTGTTGTGTATTCGGGGAAGCCTACATGGAAGAATATGGTTATTTGCCTTTGTGGTAAGATCTGAGTAAGTTATAAGATCTCTTTGATCGATAATTCTATGATAAGGAAATAATACATCTGATACATCTGATGAGAATTTGGTTTTGTTAGTCTTGTGATGGAATTGAATAAGGTTCCTGAATGAAAGTATGTATCTATATTTCTAAAGAGGGGATCCGCCATAGTACTATGTTAGTATAGGAAATAAGTGAATTCATAGTTACGAAAAGTATAAATGTTCATTAGTCTCAGTTAATTTATGTTATGAAGTGTTGAGATTTGAGTTATTTGGTATCTGACATATATGAATAGTATAGTATTATGTCTCATTCTAGGGTTATTTGGAATCTGAGTCGTTGGTCAATTTGGGCTTTCTTGTGTTATGTAACATAGATTTTTTATATTCTTTTGAATGATCTGGAAAATTTCATAATCAGTATGAACATGCTTTAGGTTTGAATCAAGATATGATATGAGGGGCAGTCTGATAGTTATGAAACTCATTATAGGAATTCACCCAAAGCAAGATCAGTTAGTAAATATCCGCCAAAAAATTGTATTCACGGATGAAAATTCTGGGGAAAAATGTTAAGTGCTTGTTCAAAGGAGAATCCAATAAAAGTAAGCTTTGTACAAATATCCTTCTGAGAAGCACTTATGTTATTCTAAGAAGGAATAAGATCTATATCAATTTGTAAGATTTGAATTCAGCAAATGAATGAAGCAAGAATTGGTATGTTAGTATAGTAGTCGACATACAAGTGCAAGTTCGATATTAGAAGAGTATTCGCCAAAGATGGAGATGAAATCCAATCTTCAATCTAAAGAAGTCAATGAGAAAGACTTCAATGTATCATGTGTTAAAACTACTAGGTTCAACTGAACTTACAAAATGTTTCTTTATGTTTCAAGTTCTGTTGGGTGAGTAAGTACGCCAGGAGGGACCAAGCCAGGAATGCGCCAACAAATTGGCGAGTTGGAATATTATGCATACAGGGAACATCTTAGAATTTTGGCGTATAGTTCTCTACGTCAAGAAGAGTATTTTTAATAAAAGTTTATAATGTTGTATAATATTTCTTATATTGTTGTAATCATTCTCTTTATATAGAAGAACAATATAAAATTATTACGAAATATGTTGAAAAGGAATTATATGTAAATTGTTTAAAATTTTTGCTAAGTGTTTACATGTTGTAACATCTGATATTTAGACTCGGTGATTCAGGTCGGGTTGAGGGTGCTACAATTTAATTAGTATCAGAGCTTTCGATTTAGTCAATTATGCATGGTACATCGAACCTGGCTTAGTCTCTTAAGTATGTTGAACCTTTAGTTTTTGTGAAGGATACTTTGTGATATTGATAATATTGTGGTGAGAAATACAATAGAGAAGTTTAAGCACAATGGATAACAGAAAATTTTTTAGTTCCCTCCTTCGGTAGGTTGGTTAGGGTTTTCAGCAAGGACCTCTTCTGTGTAGGGGCATTCCTCAAGGGCTTTCTCCAAATCAATAGAGTCTTCTAAGTCCTATTCTTCATCTTCTACTTTAGGCGTATTGGGAATGAAAAAGCCAATTGTTTGTTTCCATTTCTTTTGAAAATCTTCTTAGTCTTCACCTTCAAGGTGATAAACGTTAAAACTTAAGAACTCAATAGAGATGTTTTGAAAGAAGTTGAAGTCTACTTGAATCAGATCTAGAGGGCCAGCAGCCACTTGTGCATGAAGAACTAGGTTAGATCTTAACTTGGGTAGAGCTTCAGTTAGATTCTTCTTGGTATCCTTCTGGTATTTTCATAAAGCTTCCTCACTGGATTGGCATAGACCTTCTAACTCAGCTTTGTGGCATTATTCTTGAGCCTTAAATTTCTCCTCCCAATAGGACACTTAGGTTTTCAGCTGATTGTTCTCTTCTTTCATTTGTTTGACTTGGGCTTCAAAATCCTCATATTTGGCTTTCCAAGTGGTGACGGTAGACTCCAACTTTTCTTTTGTTTGATAACACCTTCATGGGATTGGCACAGTTGAGCCAATGATTACTCACTAGATTGCATGGCCTCTATTTGGATTCAATTTGATTACAGGTCCCTTAAAAAGCCCAACTCATGAGTCCATATTCAACTGCCAAAATTTGGGAAGATCCAGCCAACAAGGAGAGTGGGGATCATTAAGGATTCAAAGTTAAGGAGGAAAGGAAAGCCTCTTTCATTTGTTGAGGCAAGTTGTTACTCAGCTACTGTTGAACGACATTGAGAGAGAAGGGATATTATCTCAATTTTAAAATGTTCAACTATGGGAAAACATTACCAGTCTCACCAGATAGGGTTGAATTAAGTAAAGAATCAAGAGAAGCTTCTGGTTGATTTGGGCGAATTGGTTTAGGTGTAGTCTCAGTTACGAAAGGATCCACAATGTGTATTGGAGAGTCTGCGGAATTGGTGGACCAAGTTGGTACAGTAAGTGAAGGGGGAAGGACAGGAATATGAGAAGTGGTACTTCTCTCAAGAGCAGGTCCTTTCTTAAGCCTATGTTGAGTATTCAGTGTTAAGGGAGCACTACTTTCGGTACTTGTCTCTACTTTTGGCTTTTTTCAAGCTCGACTAGTCGATGTTTTGGATTGAGCCACAATGTTTCTTTTGTTCTTTTGAGCTTCATCCATTTTTGCCAAAAGGTCTATGTCAGCCATTGATTTGGACGTGCTAAAGGATTGAGAATAAGAGGCAGACCTTGCAGCAGCAACAATAGAAAGGTTAGGCTTTTTAAGTGAATGAGTAGAAGAAGTATCGTGATAAATAATGTTTCAGCTTTGTGGGCGTAGCCCATAGATGTCATAGAAATAAAATGGGGTTTCCCTCTTCCTTCCCACTAAGATTTGTGCCAAGTCATCATTGACATTCTATGGCTAGACTAATTCAACTAAAGGAACTTGATGAGAGTTCGCCCATAGAAAAAGGTCATATGTCCGACGACCATTGGGACTCATCCCTTCCACACAATTCTGGAAAACATTTCGAATAGAAAGAAGTTGCACCAAATCCAAAACACGCCCCACTTTTAATCGATTATACTGATCCCAATCAACCAAAGTATCTACCCCCTAGCTTTGCTGGCAAACATCTTCCCGTGGAAGTGACCATAAAGTGGGGAAGTCAAACCCAGTCTCAAGTTTTTATAGTGTATTCTATAAGTGCCTTTTTGGCATATTCGGGGATGCCTACATGGGAGAATTTAGTTACCCATTGTTGTGGTAAGATCTGGTTAAGTTCTGTGATCTCTTCGATAGATAATTCGACGATAAGAATCTAATACATCAAATGAGAATTTTGTTTGGGTAGTCTTGTGATGGAATTGAATGAGATTCCTAAATGAAAGTATGTATTTGTATTTCTAAAGAGGAAATCCTACATAGTAGTCTTTTAGTATAAGACATGGGCGTATTCATAGTTATGAAAAATATAAGTGTTCGTTGGTCTAATTTTATCTACTTTATGAGGTGTTAAGATTTGAGTTATTTGATATCCTCCATATATGAATAGTATTATGTCTAATTCTAGGGTTCTTTAGAATATAAGTCGTCGGTGAGTTTGGGCTTTCTTGTGTTATGTAACATAGACGTTTGATATTCTTCTAAATGATCTGGAATTTTTCATCATTAGTATGAACATGTTTTGGGTTTGAATCAGGATATAATTTGAGGGGCGGTCTGATAGTTATCAAACTCGATATAGGAATTCGCCCAATGCAAGATCAGTTAGTAAATATCCATTAAATAATCATATTCGCAAATGTCTATTATATGGAAAAATGTTAGGTGTTTATTCTAAGGAGAATTCGTTGAAAGTAAGCTTTGTAGAAATATCCTTCTGAGAAGAACCTATTTTGTTCTAATAAGGAATAAGATCTATATTGATTTGTAAGATTTGAATCCAGCAAAGGAGTGAAGCGAGAATTGGTATGTTAGTATAGTAGTCGGCGTATAAGTGCAAGTTCGATATTATAAAAGTATCCGCCAAAGACAGAGATGAAACCTAATATTCAAGGTGAAAAACTCAACTAGAAAGACTTCAAGGTATTCTGTGTTAAAACTTACTAAGTTTGAGTGAACTTACAAAATGTTTATTTATGTTTCAAGTTCTATTGGGTGAGTGAGTATGCTAGGAGGGACCAAGCTAGGAATGCGCTGGAAAATTGGCGAGTTAGAATATTATGCTTACAAGGAACATCTTAGAATTTTGGCATATAGTTCTTTATGTCAAGAAGAGTGTGTTTTTAATAAAATTTTATATTGTTGTATACTGTTTCATATGTTGCTGTAATCATTCTCTTTATATAAAAGAACAATACAAAAATATTACGAATTATGTTGAAAAGGAATTATATGCAAATTGTTTAAAATTGTCACTAAATGTTTGCATGTTGTAACATTCGATATTTGGACTCAGTGATTCGGGTCGAGTTGAGGGTGCTACACCCATTGTGGCAAAGCTTGCACAACTTGCGATAATTCTTCAATCATGTGCCTTATCTCTAACAACTCTATTTGCTTATTTTGATTTCCTCTGCCTTGGATCTTGCACATCCAGACATGGCTTAAAAGTAATTTCTAATGTAAACCCTTGAACCTAATTAGGTTTTGGTTACCAAAACTAATATGTTATAAAGTGAAAATTAGAATAGCTAAGAAAATTGTAGGAAATTATTAACATAATTGAAAGAATGGTTCAATTTGTTTCCCAGTAACCTATGGTAAATAGAAAGTCATCTTATTAATTGAAAAAAAAAACTGATCCTATTAGCCCTGTAGTAAGATATTTATATTAAAACTCTAGTAGTCCTATTAACCTTCTAGTAGACTACTTAAACTAGAACTCTTACTAAGAGTCCTATCTTATTAACATATGACACCAAAAAGTTCCAAATCATTTTCATTCAAGATTTAATCTCATTTTAATCTCAAAATGCTCACATTCAAGTCAACTAACGAAATAAAACTTAGTTTAAAAAACCAAAATGACTTGAATTACAATTCAAATTTATACAAATACAATATTCAAACTAAATCTTTACGTACATGCCAAGTTCCAAAACTAATCATAACCAATATAAATACATTACAACCTTAATAGAAGGGATAATGCAAAGATCCTAAGTCGAACCCTCAACTCCTCCACGAATTCGTTACCTACGTGTTTTAAACAACAAACATGTGAGCCTAATAAGCATAGTAAGTAAAAAAGGATAAACCTAGTTATCCTATCTCTTTATTAAGGTTTAGCACTTTAGATGTGTTCGATTCAGAAATCATTTATGTCATATTTTAATGATTCTAACGAAATTAATTATTATTACTAAATTACATAGGCTCCACTTACAAGTAATCTGTAACACCCCTCACCCAGTTTGGTCACCAAACCTAAGTTACGAAATGCTTCCATAGTTACTAGAGCAAACCACATACAATTCATAATAATCAATTCAATCCATTACCAATTCATGTCATAATATCAAGCATAATATGATAGACATCAAAATCGAGCCTAAATCGAGCTTATGAGAGCTCTTAAGTTATCCCGAGCATGAAACAGGACCAAACTACAATCTTTTCAAATTTTGTGTATAGGTATCGATACCAAGGCCATGTATCGATACCATTTTTACTTTTTATGTTTCAAAATTCAAGGTAAAAATTACAACTATCAATACTTGGAATAAGGTACTGATACCCCTGTTAAGAAGTATCAATACCAAATTCAGTATCGATACCGTTTTGGCATTCTACCATTTTTCAAAATTTGAATTCAAGTCAATCTGTATCAATATCTTTACAAAGTATCAATCCTTGGGAATAAGTATCGATACTTTATATTGGTGTCGATACTATTTTGGCATTCTGTCGTTTTTAAAACATGATAATTTGGTAAAGTACTGAAACTTTAATCTATGATATCAATATTTTTTGCTAGAAAGTAAAAAATCTCACATTTTGGTACTTTTTCATGCTCAAACCAAGTTTTACCTTGAATGGTGCCTTAAGCACACTCAAAATCCTACACAAAATCACTACAAACACAATTACATACAATCATCATAAAATCCTAACTTCAACTAACCAATATATCATTATTTGGTACCATTTCACAATAAGATTACATGAAAACCATTCATCTAAGTTATACCATTCCATACCAATCATCCATTTCATATAACAAGTTATTACATATGTATAAACATAACATAGCACCAAAACTATGAACATGATCATATTGCCATTACTGTAAGTGTTCAACAAGAAGTAACTTTCCAAATCAAACTTAACATTACAAGGTAACATGAAAAATCCTAAGTACATGCCACACATAACTGAGGTCAAATGTTCAAAGAACTACCGAACAGGAGATGGATAGTGTGAACTCCTCGAGGATCCGATCGACACATTCCATAAACCAAAATCTATAGGAAAAAGAAAGGAAACGAGGTAAGCATTACTGAATACTTAGTAAGCTTATATGTGTATAAACAGATATCTTACCTCATACAACAAGTACATATGTTAATCTAGCGTGTATAACTCAATTTAGCTAACATAACAAAACACAATCACAACAAGGTGAGCTTGATTCATATTCAATCATATAACATTTCAAGTACTAAGCATAACAATTCATATATTTGAATTCCAATTCATCCACATTTCAATCACATATATAAACTAAAACTTGTCATTAAGTTCACTAAAACTTATATACATGCTCACAACATAAGATACATAAGAATCAAAGCATAATTGTACCATATGAACTTTCCTAGAAGAAACAACAATTGATAAGGTGTTAGGGACTAATTCGTAATTTTTCTTTTTCCACAATTATCCTCTGATTACTTTAAATCTTGACTTATATCATAATTCAATTAAATTATCAATTTCAAACATCAATTGATAGCCTACTATAGATATATATCAGTTCAATTTTATTTATCGTATATTCCCTGAAGTTTTGTATTTATTTAATTTAGTCCCTAAAACCAAAATTGTCATAACATTAAAATTTGAGCTCCGATTTCCAAACTGATGTCAATTTCATCCTTCTACAGCTCTCTAATATATATCATTACAAAACTTTAACATCAAATTTGAAATATTTACACTTTATCCCCTATATTCAAAACTAACAACTTTCACTTTACAAATTAATATTTTTTTTCACTTCTAAGCTTAAAATGTAACAATTTAGTACCAAAAACTTCAAGATTCAACAATGGAAACTTTTGGAAACTTTAACAGTTTCACAAATTAATCCCTGGGCTAGCTAAATGAACTCTCGAGATCTCAAAAACATAAAAATTATAAGAAATAAGCTTGAATTCACTTACCAATTGAAGGTTGAAAGCTTCAAAATAAAAAAATGGCTTCTCCCTTAAGGTTACATGCATGTACAACTGAAGAAGGAGAAATATGAATGAATAAAGTAATTATAGTTTGGCTTTTATACTTATGTTTAAGCTTAATTAGTTACTAATTACATTAATTAAGTTTAATTAACTTAGCATTAAACCAAATTAGCCTAAGTTAGTGGGTTCCATCATCCTCCACTACCGTACATCAAATCCTTAATGGCTCAATTGCTTAATTGGTCCATTAATTAACTAAAACTTCATAACGATTAACTTTTGTAACTTTTATGATTTAGTCCTTATACCTTAATTAACTATCAATTCGAATAAATTTTTATACCAAAATTCAACATACTTCTAAATTAAACTTGTAAATATAAATAATAATATTTAAAAATTTGATCATTAGAAAACGTGATCCCAAAACCATCATTTTTGGCACCACTAAAAAATGGAATTTTACGTAATCGGTTCATTAGTGATCACATTTCAAAGTTCAAATATATTACTCTTAATGAGTACTCTCATTGTATTTAAACCAACACATATAAACCCTTTTTAAGTTTTTTTTTTCTCATTTGTCCATATATAAGTCAAGTATTATATTTCATTAGCAACAAAATTAGAAATTTTAATCTCAAAATTTTATTTTATAGCTCATATACTTATGAATTGATCCACAAATTTCCTTGATTCTTAAACACATAATCATATGGCTTAATTAACATATCAGAATATCCTTTTATGCTAAAAATCTTTGGAACATAATATCAAAACATATTTATTCATGGTATGTTCATTTATTCAATTTTTTTCAACATTTTAGCTTATAGCCCTTAATGTATACTACTTTAGTTCGATATAGTAATTTATATTTATAGACAAATCTCATTATAAAGATTTTAATTCAAATTTCCCTAAGTAAACTCTATTAAAATTAACTCAAATACACAGGACTCCTCCACCACACTAATGAGCACAAAAAGTGTTAAATTATAAAGTAGCATAAAACATCCATCCACCCCACCAAAGAGCTCATAAAAGTATAAACTACACCACACCAAGATGCAAATAAGTGCAATACCTGAAGGCAATATAAAACATATGTGAAACCTCTGATAGAAATCCAACATGATTTAACCTTTAATTAGCATGTCAATCATATCCTAAAATTTCACTAAGTTTACCAATGAACTTATATTCACAGTTAGCATATTTCAGTGAAGGCTATTAACTATCAAGCAAGCAAAAGCACTTATTTTCTTTTTAATCCAAAAATTTCGAATACCCATTTGATGTTTTAGAAATTAGACGTATTAACCTTTCACCACAAAAATTTTTAGAATTTTTCAAAGAATGAACAAATACTATATTTATTTTAAGGTTGTTGTTGTTCTGCCTCTTCTAGTTTTGACCTTCCTTCGCTTAAAATTTTTTATATTTTAATACAGAATTCATATGACATTATTTTTTTTAGAACCTATACCCAATAAACTTTTCAAACATACTAATATCATTTTATAATTCATTTTATATAATTTTTCAAATTCAAAACAAGGGATGTTGCCAACAATTTTGGAATTTCCTCACTAAAATTGATTTTTCTTAGTGCAGAATTTGGATACAAGTTTTGCTTGCTTTAATAGGAACTAGACTAACTAAGCTTTCTAGCCATATATAGCTCAACTTTTAGTTCAATTTTTTCCATTTTTAGTGAATTTTCAAAGTTACACCACCGTTGTTGTCCAAAACTATTTTAATGCAAATGTTCATTACCCAATTTCCCAAGTGACATATAAAGCGCACTTTCCTCGTTATTAACACATTTCGTACTTATTCACTTATAATAAATCATAGTAATTAACCATTAAATAGAAACCAAACTTACCATATTGCATTATTAAGTAATAAGATGATTCATAAGCAAGCTTACTACCACGATAACACCTTAAACACAATATGATTTGTTGGATCCAGATCTCGGGTATTAACAATATATACAAACAAAAACTTAACCTACTTATATGAATTTTATTCACGTACAAGTTGCTTAGTTACAAAATTTCAAACTAATTTACATGAATACACATACAGTAAGTAAATACAATTACAACCTGTGGTAATAGGTTACAACGATACCTATATAAAAATTTTAATCCATTACAGATGCCTCAAAGTAGGGATTTCCAAGTGGCATTTCAGACCTTGAAAGCATTGCCAAACTAGCTCTGTATGCATAATAACCCGATACGCCACTTCTTGGCATAGTCCTGGGACTATCCCACCTATCATATTACGCCACAAAGGTGTTCCTTTCATATTGTGCCACAAAAGCTATCATATAAAATTTCAAACAGAGGCTATTCCATTTGAGTTTGCCACAAAGGCATTTTCTTTCCTAACGTGTTTACGATATGGATTTGCCTAGAGTCACATCTCGTGAGGTTTTCCCATTATCGTCCTAGGACACGCAGAAACCTTAGTGGGTAATCACCATTCCTTTAGTTCCTTTCGGAAGGTGTCATGCCCATGAACTTTCCATTTCAAAGTTCATGTTTAAAGTCCCGATGGACCACTTTGAACATCACCGCGATGAGCAGACATAAACTCTCTTGACAGACTCTTATTGTACTTATATAGTCTAAGCCTAAGCTTTTATTCCACCAACACACACCCACATACATTCCCGACTCACAATACACATTCCAGGCATCATGTATATATAACCATACCTCAACATCACATTACTTATCCATAATTCATCATATACTTGAGCTTATCAGATTCCATACTAGCTATACTTACTATCCTCAGCAAACAATCATACACTCACAGATATCCTTAAGTAATTACTCATATAGTTACACACATATCATACCGTATCTTTCATGATCTCAGCTTCATATTTCGTTTAATATTCTAAAGATCTCCTTGTATGAATAGTACATATGCAAGAGTAAGCATAAAAACTCACCTGACAACTTCAGCTAGCAACTTGAACTCTAAATCCAACAAGAAACTGTAGCAACCACTGCTTATAAAATAGAATAAAATAATTAAAACTCATTCGTAACCTCCACTATCATCTCAAACCCAGAGAAACCTCATGTAAAGCCTTACTTCTTCATTTAACTATTCATGCACTTATTCAGACTTAATATTTTATAACTTTAACATGCAAAGTCACAATACTTACCTTAACATAGAGTAGTCATTAACAAAGATCCATATTTTCAACTCTAGCTTAAAAGAGAAAGAAATACATTTTGGTTCCTCCAGTTTCAGATAACAATATTTTAGAAGAAAAAAAGGAAAACTTTCTCTCTCTCTACTCTTAATATCCACATATTTAACCTAAGTCTTTATTGGAACTTGACACGAGTCACAACTTTCAAGACTGCTTTTATAAATGGTTTACAGTTGTGAGTAGAACCTAAATAAAAATCCAATATATTATATACTTGGTTTTTCGGTTCTATCCACTTCTAAGCACATTGTTTTAAACATAACTAGCACAGTAACACAATGAACTTGGCGTACAATACCCTCGACAATATCTGCAACTTACAAAATTCTCAATCCTTTTACCAAACTCCCCTTCCTTATAGAACAACACATTCTGAGTTCAATACTTACATGAGTTTATAATATCTGCTATGTGCCCGATCTATACACCAAAATAACAATTAGGAAAATAGGTTGCGTCTCATAGATTATTTTCGAACTACCCACCAAAACTGGGTGTTACAACCATGACATTTTAGTAACTTATTTCAAGACTTTTTAAGCCATGAAGTTTACACACATTCCTTATACACTCATTTTATGTTTATTACACAAGTTCATAAATTACCTAAACTTGTTAGTATAGGAAAGCAAGAGTATCCAATGGTACTTACCTTCGATTGCTCAAAAACATAAAATCATACCTCCAAAAACTTGAATCCATGCTCAAATAACTTGAAGGCCCTATTTCTTAACATTCAACATTTCTTTATACACAAAAAATATGTCAAGATATTAATAAATAATTATTCTAAACTTTCTCATAACTTTTAAGCTCAAATATAAAGTTAGGAGAGTTAGAAAAATGTCATTATTACCTTATTGAGTTGTCTTTCTCTAGCTTCCATTTTTTTTTTAAAAACCTATAAAACCCTATATTTGAATGACGAAAGTGATGAAGGAAATCAAGTGAGGAAGTGATCTTCTACAAAATTTGTGAGGAATCAAGGTTTGAAAGTTGGAACTTGGCTTGATTTGAAGAGAAATAGAGAAAAATAATAACAAAATGGTCATTTGGTCTTGTGGCTTGGGAAGGAAATTAGCTTCCCTTGTTTCCTCTCCCTTCCACGCGGTTACAAATATATACATATGCTTATTTAGGGGACCTTTGGATGGGCGTTTACCTCCAGTGCTGTGTGTTTAGCTTTCTTTTTGTCTCACGCTATAGTATCTAATCTCGTTATCACCGCTGTTTTTACACTAACCGCAAGTAAATGCACCGTCCATCCAAAGGGGCACTTACTTGTTTTCTTTGTGGTCAATGGGCCACTTAATAATCAACAAGCCAATTTTGCTTCTAGTTCCAATTTGAAAACTAAGAGAGAGAAAGAGAGAGAGAGAGATGTCATTATTTGGGTTGGAGAAAAAGGTTGTGGCATAGTTACATTGGCCGCGGAGCAAGAGAAAAGAAAACCTTTTGGAAATTTTCTTAAATTTTTTCTGGGAAGAAATGAAGTGAATAAAAGGCAAGTATTCAAGTAAATAAAGAAGTTTTGTCCAAAAATAAATAAAAATCTTAAAGTTTTATAATTTTTAGTATATTTTTTATTGTTAATATATATTTTACAATTTTTAATTAATGATCGACGTTGGCATATTTTTAGACTGTCACGTGGACGTCACATTAACTACCTGAGTTTATCACCACTTAAAAAAGTTAATGAAATCATTAATTTTTCACCATTTATGGATAATTTAACATAAAATTTAAAATTTGAGGGTTAAATAAAGGGTAAAAAGTATGTATATTTTTATATTTTAACTGTTTGAGGCCAAATACCTTCTAAATAAGTACTATAAATGAAAGAGTTCCTCGCTTGCCATATAGCTTAAGCAGAGGTCATATGTTGTTTTACCTACACTGGAAGCTCTACAGGCTTTATTTCTCTCTCACTAATTCTATTTCTCTCTCTTTCCTGTTGTACTCAATAATTTGTTTCTTTTCAATTTGAATCCAGAGGCTTTTTTTATAATCAGTGAATCACCATGAAACCATCAGCGGCTGAAAGACCCCATTTTGACTCCTCTGAAGAAGAGGTTTATGTTCCTTTTCCTTCTTCAAAAGAACAATGAATGATCTTTTTTGTTTTTCTTTCTTTCCTTCTTTTTTCATTGTACAAAATAATTTAATGGAAAACCCAATTTGATTTTCTCTTTTTTCCCCCTTTCTGGTTATGTTTGTTCAGTTTGAGTTAATTTTCTTGTTCAAGTTTCATCTGGAAATGTAAATGGCTAATCATAAAAAACATTCTTTTTGCTGGCTATACATTGTGATTTTTCTGATATGAATATACTAAAGTGCCTTTGGTTGATTGATATCATTTATATTGCAGAAAGATTTAAATATGATGAAACGTGTTCATTCTTGTGATTTGATTTCATAATCTTGTTATTAGACATCATTTATGAAACATGAAGTTCAATTTTGTTCTTGAATGCTTCTTCTTTTCGTTCATCAAGGAGATTAAGTTTCAATCTTGGCAATGAATTCCTTGTTGGTAAAGGTAACCGAAGGTTTCGAGTTTATCCAACAATGTATGATTTAGTGTTTGCTTATTCCGAGTTATCATTGTTTGTAGATACCTGTATACTTGAAGTTCATGAAGACGGTCGCCTGGAAAGTTAAACCTACTGAAACTGTGAAGACTTTGAAGGCATTATTATATGAAAAAGGAATCGTTTCCGAGACTATTCGGGATCTTTGCTTTGCTGGTAAACTGCTCAATGATGATGAAAGGCTAGTTGATCATGGTATTCATAGGAACTCCACTCTCCATTTACTTCTCCAGAATTTCGACGTAGTGAAGCTACACATCAAAATACCATCAGAGAAAAGGACCATTATAGTGGAAGCAAGGGCTAATGATACCGTGGAAAGTATCAAGTCATTGATCGAGGTGACAGAGGGGATCCAATTGAATCGATTTTCTCTTATATATGAAGGAAAACTACTTGAAGAGGATTGGACTCTGAGCTCTCTTGATGTAAAGAATGAGTCCACCATTTGTGTTGTTTTCAGCCAAAAGGATGTGCTTTCGATTTATGTCAAAGCATTATCCGGGAAAGTTGCAAAACTTAAGGTTAAAGTAACGTTTTCGGTAGCCGATGTCAAAGCAATTGCTGATACTATGTTGGGTACTTCAGCAGGCAGTTTGTTCTATTTAGGCCAGCAACTCGAGGATTCGAAGATATTGGCTTGTTATGACGTCAAAGAGGAATCTATGCTGCAAATTTTGCATCCCCTATTTCAAGTGTTTGTCAAGACTTGGAGTGGGAGAACCTTAACTCTTGATGTACAGCAGAATATGACGGTCCAAGATGTGAAGGACAAGATTTTCAAGAAGCTGAAGATTCCGGTTCATCTTCAGAGTATTATATTTTCTGGCAAACGACTCGAAGGAGGACGTGATCTGGCCAGTTACCGTATCCAGAAACATAGCACACTTTCTATGGTACTTGCACCATCATCGACCATCATGCGTATCGAAGTAGGCAAAATTACTAGCTCTATTTCTCACTTCTCCACCGTTCGTACTGTGAAGGAAATGATTCGATCGAAGAAAGGAATTACGGTGAAGGAAATACTATATGGTGAGAAGGCATTGGATGATGAATTCTCTCTGGAACATTACGGTATCAACAAGGAAACTGAATTGACTGTTGTATATTAAAGTAAACATTCATAGGAGATTTACATTTTGATGCAATGATCATCTATGTTATTCGGATTTCTCATAATTTCTTTTTTCAACTTTGGAATTGGAAATCAACATAAAAGTATTATTCTCTAAATATATGAATTCACTTTTTTGGAAAAAGTTAATGTTTAAAACCTGTACTTTACAAATAACACACCCATTTAAACTTTGATCTCTTCAATACTCGAATCTGGATGGCGAAGGAGACCTATCTGATCCACATGATTCCTTTGGTTTCTTTTGCCGAGATTTTTTCGGGATGTCAGGTAGTACTACTTGAGGAGATGGTTCAGTGGCACGACGGTTTCGCCTTTCACGGGAAGATGAATCTCGATTAGTGGATTCCATTGAGAGGTTCGTTGTACGCTGGCGCCTAGCTTTCTTCTCGGACACTTTCGGTGAACCTCCTCCAGGTGAGCCGATGCTTGCCGATTGTTTGCGTCTCGACTTCTTTTGCTTCTCATTGCTAGTAGGTGGCAATGAGTCCTGATTTCCTGCACCAAGATTGACATTTAAATATTACGTGTACGGAGATTTTGGCTATTCTGACGCTCTGAGAAGTTGATTTTGACGAAATCTGTTTAATTGGTGAAAAGCAAAAATGCACCAAACCTGCAGGTGGAGGCTTTAATTGTTGATTACTATTTACAGGAGTTGATGAGAACTCAGAATTGAACTCATCCATCTGTATGGATAAAAAAATGGATAAATTTGACATTTTTCTCAATTATCTGGGATTTAAATAGCAGCCGATTTTCATTGTAATTTACTGCAATAACATTCGTTATTCCTGCAATCACGACCGAAAAGTAAAACAAATGAAAATCATACCATACCCAGCTCGGTTTATTGGCGGAAGGACCATCCATACCGATATGGGCAACATGTTTTACATCTGTAGGATTTCCAATTTGCATTTCTGGTTCCTTTTCATCCTCTGATAAAATGTTGATGATAAATAATATCTTAAGCAATTACAAGTACAATAAATGCAGCAATTTTTTATTTTAATTATTGGGAAAAAAAGGTACTCACCAAAAATTTGGGAAATGTATTTCAAACCTCTTAAAAGACCCTTCATTTTTGCTGTAATCAACAATGGCGGATTCTTTAGCTATGCAAATATGAAATCTTCCTCACTCAAAAGTAGAAAGATATGCTTGTTTTCTCAGAGGTGAAGTAAAAACAAAGCAAGAATCCTGAATATAGAAGTATAAATAAAACATTTAAAAGGGAATGATTATATGGTAGAGATAAACAAATATGAAAAAAAAACATACCTACAAATTGTGATGCTGAAGCTCTTAAAATTTGGAATCTCTTTGTACATTACTGATTCATATGGTGTCATATATGTTTAAAAAACAAATTAATTTGCTTGTGATAAATAATCCTAAACTATGGGAAAATATCCAAAGAATCAAAAAAGAAAAAAGAAAACCAAAGAAGAGGAGATTGAACTCATTCAATTCATTATAGTTGTGGTTTTGCAGTCAAAGAGAAGAGAAGGGAAGATGAAGAAGCTTCTCCCACTAGATGCATTCACTATTTTGGGTTTTGTTTCCTTTTATGAAGGTTTATTTTAATGAATGCGAGGGAAAAACGGTTCAAGCAAAATGAATGGTAAACCGCAACAATGTGTTAGAGGGATCCATTTATATGGGATTAATTTAAAAATTTTCA